>PVIH01002400.1:20309-191180 GCA_004025045.1 Sigmodon hispidus | reverse complement strand
ATGCGAGTGTGTGCACACACCCTTTATGGGCTGGTGAACATGCAAGTGTGTGCACACACCCTTTATGGGCTGGTGAACATGCGAGTGTGTGCACACACACTTTATGGGATGGTGAACATGCGAGTGTGTGCACACACCCTTTATGGGCTGGTGAACATGCGAGTGTGTGCACACACCCTTTATGGGCTGGTGAACATGCGAGTGTGTGCACACACCCTTTATGGGATGGTGAACATGCGAGTGTGTGCACACACACTTTATGGGCTGGTGAACATGCAAGTGTGTGCACACACCCTTTATGGGATGGTGAACATGCAAGTGTGTATGGGCTGGTGAACATGCAAGTGTGTGCACACACCCTTTATGGGATGGTGAACATGCGAGTGTGTGCACACACACTTTATGGAATTTGGTTTGGAATGTTCTTAACCATACATGTACTCAGCGCTGTATGAACTGAGCTGCAGGTCACTCCCATGCCGGCCAAAACTCACTGTCCCGCCCCCCCTGCATTTTATAAACTTCATTCCTTACTGACACTGTAAATCCTGTTTACCTAGGAACGGCCCTAGCTGAATTATTTTCAGAATCAAGATGACATCCTATTAAGCCCTGCACGCACAGTCTGCCGAAGAACCCATGGACTATTATTTTAATGTTTTGCTTATTCATCCTTGTGCTAAAATCAGTCTGTGGGGGAGCTGGGGAAGTGGCTTGGTGTTTTAGGCCTGGCTGAGAAGTCAGCTGGGTGGGAAGCTGTCAATCGTTTGGGCACACATTTGGGACCTGTGGAGACCTTGGCAGGGACAGGGAAGAGAGAGTCATTCAGGAACCATGCTGTATGAAATGACACTGCTCAGTTCACAATCTGGGAGGTGGGTCACCTCAGTGAGGGCGGTTTCAGGGTAATTTCCAGAGTGTACTGTCCTCAGTGAGCCCCTTGAGCTCCTTTTGGAATCTACCACATTTTCCCACTCGGCTATTTCAGAGCAGGTTTGGAGGCTGTTCAAATTCCCAGCTGCCTGGCTTCCTGGCTTTGGTTTACAAAGTACTGTCTTGGGAAGGAAGGGAGGGGCCAGGGTGTCTTGGCTGGTGCTTTCCCCTGGGTGGAGGCAGGTGGGACTCTTGGTTATGTAGGTCCCTTCTCTGAGGGCTTAGGAAACCCCCTTCTGGCCTACTGCTTGGGTCTGACCATCGCTTTCCCAGCATGCTGGGAGAAGGTCGCCTATGGAGGTAGGCTCCTTTATGTTCTATCTGAGGCTCTTTTTCTGAGGTGGTGGAAATGGAGCTAGAACAGCTCATGTACTTCAAGCAGCAACCCTTACCCTGCTTTCTAGAAAGTTCCAGGGAGACTCCAGATGGCCTAGTTGTCCTGACTAGGCCTGGCCTTGGGGAACATTTATCCCTAAGATTTCCTCATTTGTCTGTCATCCTCCCCAATTACAGAGCACGTGAGTGTTAATGACCTTGACTAACCCTCCTGAAGGCCTCAGCTGGGCCTGGGGTCCCCCAGACAGCTAGCCAGAGTGCAACTGTCTAGGGTAGAGACAGAGTCCACAATAGCCACAGTAGGATGGACAAAGGAACTGTAAGGAGAGATGCCTGAGGCAGACAGGAGACTGTCCCCCACTACCAACTCAGAACCCCATTTTCTGGTCAGGTTTGAGCTGAGCATTTCAGAGGGAAAGGGAAGCAAAGGGGTGTGTTTTCATGTGTAGTATGAGGAGGCTTCCAGGAATGAGGAGCAGACAGAGGGAGCCTGGAGCCACTTGGGTGACTCACACCTATGGTTCCCATGTGTGGGAGGAAGTAAGTAGCTGATCAGGAGTTTGGAGACATCTTTACTCAGTGAGCTTGAGGCTGGCCTGGGCTACAGAAAACTCCATCTTAGAAAGAGAGAAAGTGGGGAGGGATGATACATGGGCTTACAGGAGGTGATGTTGTACCAGTTCTGGTTGTAAGAGAGAAACTCAGAGCCAGATTTTGGGGGAAGGCCGAAATGTCAGAGAGAGGAAGCACCACAGTCAAATCTCACCCAGATGTTTTCCAACTTCCTCAGCCTCGCTCCTGGTGCTTCTGTCTCTGCTGTTTTCCTAAATCTGCATTAAATGCCGTTCGCCCAGCTGTATCCCATCCCATCCAGGTTAGGATTAAAGGTGGGAGCTACTCTATTTGGTAGTCAGCCTTAAACTCACAGAAGAAACGGAAACACAAAAGTTCTGTTTCTGGAGTTATGGCATTAAAGTCGTAAGTCACCACTCCCAGGCTCTCCCTGGGCTGAGATTAAAGGTGTGTGCCATTGAAGCCCAGCCGTTTGGCCTTGTACTCAAAGATCAAGACATTCGTGAGCCATCTGCCTGGGTTGATCTCTTGATATTCCAGGATTCATTAAATATGTAACATATCACCACAAGGTGAAGCTGAGGTAAAGGCTCATTTGTCACATTCCCTGTGTCAATCTCTTGCTCCTCCAGTTTTGGGCTGTGGCACCCACCAATCTGCCTTTTGCCACCACAGAAGCTCATAGGAATGCTGTCATACAGTCTATATGCTTCCCTGAGTAGTTTTGGTTTTTATTAAAAAAAAAAAACAACTGGTTTTTCAAAATGGTTCTGTCATTTTGCTTCTCAGTAGCAATATTGGACTATCAATGGCTCTGCCTCTCACCAAATACCTTCCCAGTTGGCTTTCTTGCCCTGGTGGGCTTGCAGAGGATGCTTCCCACTGGGACATTAATTTGCATTTCCCTGAAGGCTAATTGTGTTGACTTTGACCTCATGAATAAATTGGTGATGTGGTTAAGGGACAGTTTTGTCAAAATTTTTAATAGGGGAATGTTTAAAGCAAGATATTAATGTCTAATGTCATAGTAATTCATTCATGCCAAGAAGTCTGACACACATGTGTTGTGTTTATGTACACACACACACACATACACACACACACTCTGACACCCTTCCAAAACATGAGGTCTATAAGGAAAACTGGGACACCGGCATTTATCTCAGTCCCATGCAGAGGCTCTGAGCCTCCACGTGGCATTTACAGAACTGTCACTGCATGGTCCCATTCCTCTTAACAGCCTCTGAGGATGTCACCAAGGAAACAAGTGGCGTGTGAGCGGCCCCCAAGCCCAGGTTTGTCCTGTTCCAAATCTAATGACTTCCCTTTGCGGACTCAGAGGAGAGCCGCCACAAAGGGAGAAAGCTGGAGGAAAGAGCCAGGCAGGTGACTGCTACTGTAGTCCTGAGGCAGGACACAAAGGCGAGGGAGGGACTTTCAAATGTCCTTGGGGACATTCAAAAGGAGAAAGAAGCCCCTCACTCTGGGATCCAGTTGAGGCTTTTGTCTGCAGCAGGACTAGAATTCCAGCATAAGGCACAGCTGCTTTGAGACTCCTCCCTCCCCAGCCACAAACCTGCCGTTTCCTAGGAATTGTGCCAGAAAGCCCGATTCAGGGAAGGAACCTGCTTGCTTGTGCAACCCTAGTGGCTCCTGGCCTTATTTATCTCAGAGTCAGCTCTGATCAGAAGAGAAAGGTGTCTTAGCAACCTTGGAGATGTAACTTGGGAGCCTCTGAAAAGCCGAGGCAGTTAGCTAACTCTCCACTGAGGGGCCCATAGCCATGCTTAGGTGTGTCTTGGTTCTCCAGCTCTTTCTCGAAGGTTCCTGTTTCCATGCACAACTTTCCCTCTCCTAGAAAACATAAAACCCCTTTAGGTGTGTTTTTCTTTCTGAGTGCCTCTCTTTCTCTTAACCTTTAAATTATCTTCAACAAAATCACCAAGTCTACTCTATCAAAATCCGACTAGTCCTGAAATTCTTTTCAGTGTCAAAGTCAGGGCTGGAGAGCTGGCTTAGTGGTTAAGAGCACTGGCTGCCCTTATATAGGACCCAGGTTTGATTCCCAGCACACACACGGTGGCTCACAACTGTCCATAATTCTAGTCCCAGGGAATCTGATGCCCTCTTACAACCTCTATAGGCACCAAGCATTCACATAGGGCATAGACATACATGCAGACAGAATACCCATGTATGTACAATAAAATAAAAATAAATAAATGATTAAATAAAAACTCAACTCATATACACTAGTGTCGAGATCCTTAAAAGTCCTAAGGATTCTTTAGACTACTGAGGTCACGTGATGGTGTCTCTGTCGCTGTCCCTCCTGAAAATCCCAGTGTGGGGGAGGCAGAAGCGAAAAGATCCCAAGTCTGAGGCCAGTCTGGGCAATTTAGTGAGCTTCCGTGTCAATCTAAAAAGTAAAAAGAAGGCTGGGGGTGTAGCTGGGGGTAGCTCAGGGGTAGAATGTCTGGTCATATACCAGCCCTGAGCTCAATTCCCAGCACTAAGATATGTTAATATGGACTGGAGAGATGGCTCAGTGCTTAAGAACACTGACTTTTCTTCTAGAGGACCTGAGTTCGATTCCTAGCATCCACATGGCAGCTAACAACTGTCTGTGATTCCAAGATCTGACACCCTTACACAATTAGACATGCAGGCAAAACACCAATTCACATAAAATAAAAATAAATATTTTTTAAAAAGATATGTAAATACACAAGGACTTCCATCCAAAATCAGTGTGAAGCAGGGGGGCAGATATGAAAGATCACGAACAGTAGGGGTGGCCATGGGCTGTCTGTATAGCAGTTTACTGTGTGAGAAACTGGAAAGCAGATCTCAGTTTTGTGAGACATTAGGTTTTCTAGAAGGAGGTCTGTCCGTGTAGTCTGCAGGGCTGCATGACCCTGTCTCTGGATGTGACCTGTAATAAAGGCGTCCCTTGAACTCCCTCATGCGGTCTGGTTGGGTGCTCACAGTGGCCCTACAAGGAAACTGCTGACCCAGGGCACATATGAGGCTTCATTCCTGCCCCACTGGGAGACTTACCCAAACTCCAGGCCACCTGGTATGTCATGGAAAGTTGAGGAAGGGGTTCCTGGTTTATACCCCACTCCTGTTAGCTTCCTCCCCTTCTCTCTGTCCCATTTGTCCTGGGCATCCTCTCCATATGCCATCATCGTCCAGGATTCTCAGCTGGTCCTTTTGGGTCACTGGCTCTCTGGAGGGTGTGACTACATTCTTGGGGGCCTCTGTGGAAGAGAAGGAGTCCTCAGCATGGTTTCCTCTCAGCCTTCTTTTTCACAGCCTAGCATGGCTCTTCCCTCATAGTGAGGCTAGCTTGGGACAGAAATCAGCTTAGGATGGAGGTCCCTGTGACCGTGGATCTACACAAGCCTGAGACTCATAGTCTGGCTTAGCCATCCAAACCACAGGGAATGTGATCCCACAAAATGGACCCTGTGTTGAGCCAGCCCACTGAAGTAGGAGAATTCCACCTGCCCCATGCAGACCTCAGTTTCCTTCCGGGCAACAAGGAGCCCAAGATTACAGGTCTCTAGGGACCAGCCCATCTCCATGACAGGAGCCCTAGATAGAGTCTAGAGGGTCCTTGTACCTCCTCCCTAGGATTCCTGGGGTGTCTGTCAGGGTGGATATCTTTTTCCTTTGCAGTCAAGGAAATAGGCCAATGTATTTACCAAGGACCCTGGATCCTCATTCTTTGCAAAAGTGTGGCTGGAATGATGTAAGGGTGACACTGGGTTTGTGTCCTGGGCTTGGTCTTGGGGACAAAAAGGAAGGGAGGAGGCATGTAAATATTTGCTATAACATATGAACTGTGTGGAGTGAGCTTAAACCTGTGAAACTTTCTATAAAAATC
Organism: Sigmodon hispidus; assembly: GCA_004025045.1. NCBI lineage: Eukaryota > Metazoa > Chordata > Mammalia > Rodentia > Cricetidae > Sigmodon > Sigmodon hispidus. The sequence goes on along the minus strand of PVIH01002400.1, from coordinate 185,446 downwards.
ATCTGAGCAATTCCACTGAGAACCCCAGTGTTGACAGCTCATTCTCTCAGGACCTCTTCAGATACTCATTAGAACCTGGAGAGTTTCTACATAGAGTCACACAACCTAGTGCTCTGACACACAGGACGGGCTGACTAGCCATGTCATGGATACTGGAAAGTATTTTACTGTGCTAAAAATTGATTTTTTTTCAGGGCCTGGAGGGATAACTTAATGCTTAAGAGCATATACTGGCCTTAGCAGAGGACCTGAGTTCAATTCCCAGCACCCACATTGGGTGGCTCACATAGCCTGTAACTCTAGCTCTGGGGAAATCTGAGGTTTCTGGCACATACACTCACCTCTTCACATAACAATAAAATTCTCCAAAACTGATATTACCAGGAACTTCAGAAAATTCTCTTTGAAATGACTTCCACTAAGAAGTGCAAAATCAGGGCTGCAGAGAAAGGGTTTGAGCCCCGCCAAGGCGGGTGATTTTACCGGTGAGTTAGGTCCTTGTTGTTCAAACTATCCTTCTGAGTAGTGTAGGAGAACCTTGAACTCTTGATCCTCATGCCCAGCTTCACTGAGATGATAAGCACCCATGCACCTCCACACCTGTCCTAGAAAGTCATTTTATAGTACAGGTGGCTCCCAACACCCCGTTTTTTCATCTAGGTTTTAGGGATCAATTAATGACATACCCACCTCACTATCCCTACCCCCCATTTTCCAAAGTGTGTCCTCTCGAGGACTGAAATCAAAGCAGCGGTCATGAGGGGCTAGGACCGGAAGATGTGATAGCCAAAGATCTCAGAGCTGCTTTGGGGTAGGGGGAATGTTCCTGATTGGGGCAGTGACTACATGACTATATGTATTTGTCAGACTTGTACGTTAGGGTGGTGATTCTTTTTTTTTTTTTTAATTTATTTGTTTATTACATATACAGTGTTTTGACTACGTGCATTCCTACAGGATGAAGAGGGTACCAGATCTCATTACAGATAGTTATGAGCCACCAGGTGGTTGCTGGGAATTGAACTCAAGACCTCTGGTAGAGCAGCCAGTGCTCCTAAACAGCTGAGTCATCTCTCCAGCCCCAGGGTGGTGATTCTTATTGCATGCAAAAGATGTCTCATTAAACCAACTTTTAAAAGAGGATGACTCTTCTGAAAGATTGATATGTTTGGTGTTTTCCCTTCTCTCTGGCTGGTCAGAATTCTCATCTTTGCAATGGCCACTAATCATTACCAATCCCACCGGGCTTGGAATCACCATGGAAACACATCTGTAGGCATATCTAAGAGGGTGTTTTCAAGGCACCTTAACTGAGCCAAATGTCAGCCTAGGATGGAGGTCACTGCCAGTGTGGGTCACACAGGAGCCTGAGATTCATATTTTGACTTAGCCATCCATACCACAGGGGCATGACCTCAGAGAGCTGACCCCGTGTTCAGCCAGTATATTGAGCTAAGGGAACACCACCTAAGTATAAATACCTCATCCATGGGCTGGGGTCCAGACTGAATAAAGAGAAAGCAATTGAATAGCAACATTCATCTCTCCCTCTGTCCTGACTACAGAGGCAATGTGATCAGCCACCTCATGTTCCTGACACACTTTCCCCCCCCATATTAGACTGTGGTCTTAGTTAAGGCCACCATTGCTGTGATGAAACACCATGACCAAAAACAAGCTGCGGAGGAAAGGGTTTGGCTTACCCTTCCACATCACTTTTCATCACTGAAGGAAGTCAGGACAGGAACTCAGACAGGGCAGGAACCAGGAGACAGGAGCTGATGCAGAGGCCATGGAGGGGTGCTGCTCACTGACCTGCTCCCCGTGGCTTGCTCAGCCTGCTTTCTTATGGACCCCAGGACCAGCAGCCTGGGGGACGACATCACCCCTCATGGGCTGGGCCTTCCCTCATTAATAGCTAATTAAGAAAATGCCCCACAGCTGGATCTTATAGGTATTTTCTCAAGTGAGTTTCTTCTCCTTTCAGATGACCCTAGCTTGTGTCAAGTTGGCACAGAGTAGCCAGCACAATTGCCGCCCCAAACTGTGAGCCAAACGGACCCGTCTTGAAGTTGTTTGTCTCAAGTATTTTGTTACAGCCACGAGAGAAATAACAGATATGGTCTCCAGACCTGAGCCTGCTTGGGCCTTCCCTCTGCTCCTAGCTTCGACAGCTCATTGTCAGACTTGTGGAACTCCACTTGCACGGGTGCAGGCTAGTATTTACTGGAAACTGAGAAGGATGTGGAACTTTCTAGGGTGCCTTGTCTGTTCACCCTTCTTCTCTCGAGAACTGCACATAGTCTACCTCTTCTATGGCCATGAGCCTACTCTCTGTTTTCCCACAGCTTCTCTGTACCCGCCTTGTGTGTGTGTGTGTGTGTGTGTGTGTGTGTGTGTGTGTGTGAGAGAGAGAGAGAGAGAGAGAGAGTGTGTGCGTGTGTGTGTGTGCGTGTGTGTGTGTGTGTGTGTGTGTGTGTGTGTGTGTGAGAGAGAGAGAGAGAGTGTGTGTGTGTGTGTGTGTGTGTGTGTGACAGAGAGAGAGAGGGAGAGAGAGAGAGAGAGAGAGAGAGAGAGAGAGAGAGAGAGAGCACCTGTGCAGGCTGCTTCTAGGCAGAAGGTTAATATGCAGTGGATCCTTCTCAGGGGTCACAGCTCTGTGATGTCTGCAGGACCATATAACCTGTCCAGCTTCCTAGTTGTATATCTGAGCCTTGGTCCTCTTAAGGATTAAGCCAGGGGTCTGCTCCCACCCCCGGAGTTCTTCAGCTTGGCTTATATATCGCTTCCTAACTGGAACATTACCTAGGCCTAGGATCAGGCTACAGAGTGAGCTTTGCAGCAACCATACCCAAAAAGCCCATTTTCTGGACTTTGTGCACACTCACTCTGATTTCTAGACTATTGACACCTCCACTATACACTCACACACACTTCTTCACAATCTGCAGCCTCTGTTTAGACTTCCAGGAAGTTTCTGGCATTCAGCTAGGTCCAGATCTGGTCTGTGTTCCTTCCACTCCTTGGGCTCCTTAGTGACAACCAACATGTTTGTGTGACTCCTCTGTAGCTGAGGAGTCTGTTAGGGCAAGCCCCACCTCTTGTCCCATGCTTTCTGGCACATGCTATTTTTTTGCTCTGGAATACTTCCACGAACATGTGCCAAACAGACAAGAGGTACCTGCCCCATGCACACACAGTTTGTGTTTTCTGCAGATGAGACTGTCTGCCCACACATTGCATTGGTGTTTCACAGGCCCTCCTGGCCTCTGAATGCTAGAACCTTCTAGATACCACCTGTGGGGGACTGCAGACCCCTACAGGTCCTCTTTCAGCTCCCACCAGCCCCGGTGGGGAGAGGACAGCCTCATGTGACTGCTGTGTGCATAGCTTCATCTCCAGAACAAAGGCCTCGGTACAGCTGGGCAAAATAAGGGAAGTCTAAATGTTTGCTCTTGGGTCCTTCAAGAAATCAGAGGCTCTTGCTTTGGGCCCCCCTTGTCTCTGAGTCCTCTCAAAAGACCTCAGTGGAGGGAAGGCAATGTCCTAAGACAGAACAAGAAGGAGAGAGAAGCCAGGACCATCTGAGGTCAGCAGTTGGGGTGGCTTGATTACCAAATTGCTTTTAATGAAGTTTGTTGTTTTGGTGGCTGACAACCTGTGAGACAGGTAAATTTGGTCTGGCTGAATCACAAGCGTCCTGTGTCTCAGGTTGATTCCTTTGACTCAATGCTCATTTTGGTCCCTGGCATCAGACATTTCTGCTAGGTGTCCATACTGCAAAGTGCTATTTTTTAACTTGTAAATAAAATTGCATTTAATGGAGAAGGTACTTTGGAATTACATAAACTCATCATTACAAATTTAACTAGTGTATTAATCACATCTCAGTATGAATCTTTGATCTTTTATTTGATATTTATACGTTACAATCATTTATCTATTGAAAATTAGATTGATTTATTTGGTATTTTGTCTTTTTATAAGGTTGGTCTCAAGCTAGCTCTGTAGCTAAGAGTGACCTTGAACATATGATTCATCTCCCCTCCCATGAGGTACTGTGTGCAGACCTGGGCATCAGCCTCAGGGCCTCATGCATGCTAAACCATTGTTGTAGAATATTATTTTAAGGTGTTACTTTTGTTTATGTTGCATTTGTTTAACCTTGTGAAGCTGTGTTACTGTGCCTGTCTAAAATACCTGATGGTCTAAGAGCTGAACGGCCAATAGCTGGAGAAAGGATAGGTGGGGCTGGCAGACTGAGAGAATAAATAAGAGGAGAAATCTGGAAGGAAAGTGTAGCCAGAGAAAAAGAACTCCAGGGGTCAGCCACCCAGCTACACAGCAAGCCAGTGAGTATGAAATAAAGAAAGGTATACATGAATAGGAAAGGAAAATCGCAGAGGCAGAAGATAGATGGGATAATTTTAAGGAAAGTTGGGAAGAACAAGCCAAGCTAGGACCGGACATTTATAATTAAGAATAAGCCTCTGTGTGTAATGTATTTGGGAACTGGGTGGTGAGTCCCACAAAGAGTAAAGACACCAAAGAGCAAAAACAAACAACACAGGCCATCACTCTACCATATGAGGGACACGTAGCCCAGGCTGGTCTTGACCTCACTACTGAGTAAAGCCAGCCTCAACTTTTGCTCTCACCTCAACTCACCTCCCAGATGCTAGGAGTTTGGGTGTGACTCTATCCTCACACAAACCCTTGAGGTTGGATCTCTGTGCCACTATCAGACTGCAGAAACTACAGCTCACAATGGAGGTAGCAACTCAATGGTCATATCGCCAGCAGGAAAGGGCAGATTCCAGGCATGTGTCTTAGGACCTATGAGATACCTCTAGCAATGCAATTAGATCCCGGTCTGTACTGTTGTGAGCTAGGAGCCTCCTCCAGGGCTGTAGCTTCCCTTGCAAGGGTTTAAGTAGGAAGCTTTCTAACTCAAGGGAACCTCTCAAGCCTGTGCTGGAGCCCTCCTCATAGGCTGGAAGGGGTGGGAGTGCCTCTCAGGAGGAGCAGCTGCAAGTGGACCAGCCCTGCTGGAAGCCCAGGAGCACCTGGAGCTAGAGCCTGAGGGGAGCCCCCGAGACAGCACTTCCTGGGTTGTTTGCTAAACTCTGCCTCAACTGAACTGCTTCTGGGCAATGGGGCAGTGGTGACTAAATCTGACTCTCAGGCTCTTCTACCCCCTCTCCAGCATATGTCCCCAACATATCCTTCAGCCGCCATGTCATTGCCCTGCCATGCCATCTCCATAGTGCCGCCACCACACTATCCCCAATAGTTCTGCAGATTCCATTAGGGCAGAGTGTTAGCCTCTCTCTCTCTCTCTCTCTCTCTCTCTCTCTCTCTCTCTCTCTCTCTCTGTCTCCCTCTCTTCCCTCCCCCCCTCTCCTTCCCTCCTTCTCTCTCTCTCTCCCTCCTCCTGTTCATGTGTACTTGTGTACAGGTCAGAGGTTGTTGGGCATCTTCCTTAATACGTCTCTACTTTTTTTCTTTTACAAAGTTTATTATGATTATCACTGTGTATGTGTGTGCATGCATGCTACGATGTGCAGGTAAAGGTCAGAGGAATATCTTATAAATTGGTTCCCTCTTTCGACCTTTCTATGGTTCTGTGGCTGAACTTGGACATCCAGGCTTGTGTGGCAAGGGCCTTTAGCTCCTGACCATTTCTCTGGTTATCTTGCTGTTGCTTGTTTGTTTTGAGACAGAGTCTCTCACTGAACCAATTTGACTGAACTTGCCTGGTCAACCAGCTGCAGGGATCCTCTCATCTCTGCTTTCCTAGTTCTGGGATTACAGTGGTGCACAGCTGCATCCTCTTTTTTATGGGTGCTGGGGATTCAAACCAAAGCCCTTGTGTTCATGGAGGAAATACTTGAACAGAGCCATCCTGCAGCCATGCATGGACTAGTGTCTACCTATGACCTTCTGTCTCTTAAGAAAAAAAAAAAAGGCACATTCCTGTCCCCACCAGAGGCCCTTGTTGGTGGAGGCAGGGTTAGGGGACACAGGTGGAGTGCCTAAGCAGAGACTAGAGTCTTAGGTGGGTCCTGAGTCAGGGCCGAGTCATGGGATACAGTGTCATCAGCTGAGGCTCTGGCTAATAACATCTGGGTGGAGCTATCCCCTCACCTCATGGGTGCCTAGGGGTGGAAACCACCTGTGTTAGGGTAGAGCTTGGGGCAGATGGCTTCTGAGGTCCCTTGCAGGCAGGACTTGGGCCTGGCTCTGGCGCTACAGGTCACTTTTGTTCTGCAGGTCGGCCCTACTTGTTATGCTCTGCTCTCTAGTGTAGCCTGCCAGCGCAGAGCTAGGACAAGACTGTGTGCCAGGAACATGTGATGTCTGTAAACTTCAGAGGCCTGGAATCATCTGGAGGCCAGAGCTGGAAGTAGGAGAAAGGTCATGTGCCTTCTAGCTGGATAGCAAGGCCAGGATGAATAAGGCAGCCGCTGGCCAGTTGGACTAGACAATACTCACAGGCCAGCTCCTGGCCTGGCTGTCAGCCACTGGGAAAGCTGACAGGCCAGCTAGTTTCTGGACTGATAGGCAGGTTGGCCAGTGTGGAGGCTCCTCCTTCTTCCTGCCTGGATGGGACTCTTCCAGGCCTCAGACACGGCTTTGAAGTTGCTCTGTTCTGAGGAGCAGAGGATTGCCTGGACAGGGTTCTGACCTCCCAGAACTCCAGCTGAGCTCCGGTCCTCCTCACCTGGGGGCAGAGTCTCTCAGAGGATGCAGATGGCAAATAAAGATGGTTCCTCCTCCCCGAGGCCCAGCTGGGGTTGTCCAGGCAGGCTGTGGCCAGGGGCCTGTAGCAGTATGTCCAGAAGGTACATGCTAACTAGAAAACAGGTCACTGGGTGACCAGCTTCTGACCTAGTTATTTTTTAAAATGATTTATTTATTTTTATTTTATGTGCATTGGTGTTTTGCATGCATGTATGCCTGAGTGAAGGTGTCAGATCCCCTAGAACTGGAGTTACAGGTGTTGTGAGCTGTCATGTGAGCTGGGTATTTGGAATTAAACCCTGGTCCTCTGGGAAGAACAGCCAGTGCTCTTAACCACTGAGCAATGTCTCTAGCTTTGACCTAGTTATAAGGTATCCTAGTTAGCGTTAGTTATCAATTTAGCTAAGCCTAGAGTCATCTGAGAGGAGTCTTAATCCAATGAGTGCCTTCCTCAGGTCGCTCTGTGGGTGTGTCTGATAATTGATGAAGGAGGGCTCTGTTCACGGTGGGTGGTACCATCCCTATGCAAGCGGCCCTGAGCTGTATAGGAAGGCTAGCCATACAGGAGCCAGTGGACGAGCGGGAAAGTAATCTACAGTTTCTGTCGACCCCTGCCTGAGTTCCCACCCTGACTTCTCTCTCTCAGGGATGGGCTGTGACCTGTAGCTTTTTTGTTTGTCTGTTTGTTTATCTCTCACAGCAATAGAAAGGAAAGTGGAACCCGAGGCCCGCCCTCTCACCTCCCTACCCCCAAGCCTCGCCAGCAGGGCCTTCACTACACACCCTACACACCAGGCCTTCACTAACTGGCTGTTCTTACATTTGGTGAGTTTTCTGAGGTTGGCGGGTACTTAAACCAGCCTCTCTCAAAGTACCTTTTTTGGAGTCTAAAAGAAAAAGCCCGGGGCTGGAGAGATGGCTCAGAGGTTAAGAGAAAGCCCGATCCTTCTACTTTTTCATTTTCCATGACATAGAAGATTCTGGTACAACATGGATGTTGAATGGGGTCTTAAGAGAACCCAGGGTGGGGCCTGGGACCCAGAGTTCTTCGGTAGGAGTAGTTAATGCTAGCCAGGGAGAAGGAAAGGGTTGCTTTGATGGGAGACACTGGCCAGGTCACGCTTTCCATGGAGAAGGCCTAAAGGCAGATAGGGACCTAGGAGCAAACCTGATCTTACTGAAAGTCAGGATCTCGTGGGCTCTGGATGAGGGTGGCTGGGGCTGTGGGTGTTGTGGTGGGGTAGGGTAGAGAAGTCAGCTGTTAGGTGGTAGATCCAACTTTTCAAAGAACTTAACTTGCCAGGCATGGTGGTACACACCTTTAAATGCATCGTGGGGGGCAGAGGCTGGTGGATCTGTGGCCAGATTGGTCTACACTGATTTCCAAGACATCCAGAGCTATAATGAGACCCTTTCTCAAACAAAACTAAAAATTAACATAGGTAGCTTAACCGGTTACATAATTATGCACCCAAACTGCTTTTTAAAAAAAATTTATTTAACTTTATGCATTGGTATGATCTCTGGAACAGGACTTACAGACAGTTGTGAGCTGCCATGTGGGTGCGGGAATTGAACCCAGGTCTTCTGGGAAAACAGCCAATGCTCCTAACCCCTGAACCATCTCTCCAGCTCCCCTAAACTGCTCTTATTAAGGCAGTATGCAATTTGGCCAATTTAAATGAGTTTTGTCTTACCCTGAAACTATACTTCCATTCAGGACAAACCATCCCAGGCAGCCACATATATTTCTGAAATAGTAGATTACTTTGCATTTCCTAGAATTTTATGTGAATGGGACTATTCAGTATGTTCCTTTTGTAGTCTGACTTAGCACACTTGAGGTCCCTCTGAGTCTTTGTGGTATCTGTTCATTATCCATTCCCTCAAGGCTGTGTAGCAGTCAGTCCATTGTCTTCATTAGTTCCCCAGGGCTCAGTCAGCTACTGAGGGGAGAGGAGGGTCTGGAACCCCGAAAGAGCCTCAGTTTGGGAGAACAGTTATTATTTGACCTGTTGGTGGTTCTTTGGAAACCCTGTTTTCAAGGCTGCTTTTACTTGCCCTAGCTTAAAGATTATCCAGTATTCCCCAAGGGACCTTTGTTTTTTTTTTGTTTTTTTTTTTTTTTTTTTAAAAAAAAAAAAAAAAAAAAAAAAAAAAACAGAAAAAAAAACCCCCACTATTTTGAAGTGGCCTGATTTCAGACAGAGCAGACAGTAGGTAACCAAGGAGACGCTGGGGAGATGGCTCAGTGAGCAAAAACACTTGTTGCATAAGCTGAGGACCAGATGTTAGATTTACATGGATATCTAACATCCATGTAAATGCTGGGCAGGTGTAGGACCTACTGTAACCCCAGGGCTCAGGAGGAAGATATAGGGGATCCCTGGGACATGGTTGTTAGCTATTACTATACCCAAAACAGAAAACTCTGGATTCAAGTCAGAGACTTTGCTCCAGTGTACAAGGTGGAGAAGATTTGATAAAAACAAATGTTATCAGCTTCTGGCCTCTCTATATACAAGACACAGGTGCACATGTACCACCCTCATGTGTAAGCCCCATACATTCAAACACACCTATACACACATCATATTCACATGTAAAAAACAGAAGCTATAAAAGGAAAAGTGGACAATGAATGGGGCATAGGTGCTTTATGATGCTCAGCCATGGTCTGGGAACCTAGAAAGTCACACACATTCACAAAAGCACATGCTCAGGAAAGGACCCTGGGAGACCGACCTCTCCAGCTGACCTTCAGGCCATGGCTCTCCTGCCGGTGTGATCATGAGCTCTGCTCCTCACAGAGCTGGGAGCCTTTGCTGTCTAACTAAAGCCCACCACCAAGCTCATGAGAAAGATCCAGCACATGGACTGCGCAGCTTGGAGAGGCCACTTGGAGAACAGATGTGGCAACACTGAGAAAGGGAAGGACCTCATTCTCGAGGTGTCACACCATATTATCATCTAAAAGGCTCAGTATGAAAAAAAGACAAACTAGGAAGAGATATGAGAAAGCGTGAGCCATACATAGGCTGGGACACTGGGGACTGGTCCAGGGCTATCCTTGACGTAGAGCTAACGAGACAATGCTCTAAGTGATGCGGTCAGAGGGTCAGTGAGACCCTGGCTACACAGACCTGAGGACCTGATCCATAGCAGAATCTAGTCCAGATCCCACGGCAGGAAGGAGACTTTCAGCTCCTGAACCTTGTTTTCTGACCTCTGCATGTACACTATGGTGTACATGGGTATGCACATGAACACCCACACTCACTTGTGTGCACAAAGACACAGCCAAATTCCTTAAAACTTAAAATATTTAAGTTCTGAGAAACAAAGTAAAACATCTTTTTAAAAAGACAATGACATTGGGGGCTGGAGAGATGGCTCAGCAGTTAAGAGCACCCTCTGCTCTTCCAGAGGACCCGGGTTCGATTCCCAGCACCCACATGACAGCTAACAACTGTCTGTAGTTCCAGTTCCAGGCAAACACCAAGGCAAATAAATAAATAAAGTTTTGAAAAAAAAAAAAAAAGACAATGACATTCATCAATAGCAGTGTGTGTGTGTGTGTGTGTGTGTGTGTGTGTGTGTGTGTGTGTGTATTCTTTCTGGATTTCTGTGAGTCTGAGGCCTAATAGCCAGCCCGTGGTAGCTTAAGCCATTAGTCCCAGCATTTGTGAGACAAAAGCAAGAGGATCTCTATGAGTTCGAGGCCAGCCTGGGCTACAAAGCAAGTTCCAGGACAGTTACACAGAAAACCCTGTCTTGAAAAAACAAAACAAAAGAACCAACCAGCAAAATGAAAACAAAAAAGGCTATAAGAGATGGCTCTGTCTTCTGATATTCCAGACTGATTTTATTAATTATACACTATAGCATCACAGCTGTGACAAGTGTGACCCCTAGGGATACCAGACTGCTTCTCCATGAAATGGAGATGATGATTGTGTCCAACCATGCTGTTTCTACACACTAAGGAGAAACTGATAATAGGCATAGCACCCCCGCCCCCTATGGAGACTTCCTGGATAGAGCTGCTGGCCCAGGAGCACTGCTCTTCTTCCAGAGTCATGATCCAGCCTACGGGATGTTTGCTTAGCCTTACCACCAGCAGCCATGCAAACAGAGATGAAGTGCTCCGTGAGGGTCCCTGGAAACAGCACCAGGGCAGGCTGCTGGGCACACCATGTGTTTCACCTGCACCCACAGATCAAAAAGTCCACTTTCTCAATATGCCCTGGCATGACACAGACATGGTGAGTGAGGGTAGGAAAGAATCAGCCTATTGGGAGTGAACCTACAGCAACTAGGGGACCTGAGGCTCCAGAAGGCCAGAGGAGGGCTGTAGCAACCAGAGTTTCCACCTGGGCCACCTCCCTGCACAGCAGAGCCAAGCCCCTGTTAGAATGCACGTAGGCAGCATTTACCTTGGGTACAGAGTCACCTCTAGACACTCCCTGGGCTAGGAAGTGGGAAGATGGCTGTTCATCTGGAAATGAGATGTCTGTGACTTCCAATGCTCCAGAAAAACAGAATGAGTAGGAGCTATAAGTGATAGGGATAGATGATAGACATCAGTAATAGATGAATTGATAGGCAGACAAGCTACAAGTATAGACAATCTGTCACTAAAAAGTATTTCTACAGGGAAGATAAAAATGTCTCTCTCTTAAGCCCCCAATCATAAAATAAGGTACACCAAAATTCACTCTGTGAGTTGTAGTTGGTAGGGCTGCTGGCCTCTATGGGCAGAGCAGTTGGTCCTAAAGTCTGGGATGTGGGGGTTGGGGGGGATGTCTGTGCAGCAGGGAGGGAGCAGGGAAGCCTCTCAGCCTGGTGGGCTGGGCAGTCTGCCTCACTTTGAGCGCCAGATGTAGTCAGTAAATAATTACTGGCAATTGGTTAAAAGGTTATATTTATTAAGGAGCCAAGAAAACTTACAAAGGATTAGGTAGGAAGGCTGAGCTGAGCTACGTAGCAGAACAGGTCTTTCAAGGGCAAACGTGAGGCAGAAGGGGCCAAGTGCTTACGTGCATTTTATCTTAAGTTGCCTTTAGACATGCCTCAATGTTGCAGTCTCTATGGTCATAGGTGAATCCTAGACCTACACTGGCCAAAAAGCCAGGTCTCTGGGTCAAGGGGATGCACTGCTCTCCACTACAGCAAGTTTGATGGACTTCCTTACAGAGCACTCGGGAGGGGTTACGTACAGGAGTGGAGGTGGTTCTCCTACAGGATGCCGCACTAGAAAGTCTTCATCCAGCAGTAATACCTGCCTAGATGGAGCCCCTCCCACTGTATACTCCAGTTCCGTCCAAGGCCATGTGATATGTAGAAGCTGGCTACTCAGATGAGGTCTCATGACTATCCCACCCCTCCGTGAGGGGAAATAAACAGACAATAATCCCATCTGGGTGATGGTTTGAGGGTGGATACAGCTGAACTCAGGATGATGGCTTAGAGGATAACCCTGTGTGCCTCTATCTAACCATATACCTAAAGAAATCTCTATAACACAGACACAGACACACACAGACACACAGACACACACACACACACACACTGAAGTAAGGGTGCATCCACAGCATTATCCAGGCAGAGAAGTTCTACCAATACTCATTTGCTTACTGAAGACCAAGGGAGCTAATCTGTGTGTGGGGATAGGGGTGGATGGGGTGGATAGGGGTGGGTGGGGGTGGGTGGGGAGGGTGGGGGAAGGAAGAGCAGTGAAGCAGGTGTATCTGAGGGCAGGGAAAAGCTGAACACACCAGCCTGAGAGAACGGATCATGCCTTCCTTTACCTCCTTCTAATCAGGCTCCCAAAGCCCGGGCTGGGGTGAGTGGTATTTTCCTCACTGGGTTATTGATTCAAACATTATTTGTATACAGTATACAGAAGAGGGCACCAGATGTCATCACAGATGTTTGTGAGCCACCATGTGGTTGCTGGGAATTGAACTCAGGACCTCTGGAAGAACAGTCCGTGCTCTTAACCTCTGAGCCATCTCTCCAGCCCTCAAACACTATCTGAATTTGAGTATTTCCTGTTGTAGTTCAGTGAAGGTGTCACGTAGCCAGTGTGCCCAGGCTGACCTGGAACTCCTGATATTCCCATCTTCACCTCCCAAAGGCTGTGATCACAGGCCTGTGCCACCATATTCCCAATGCTCAACTCTTTGAGGCTGCCACAGTGACGCTTTACCAGACCCCTGGGAATTCTTAGCCTCTTCCAGCATTCTGTTAATTTAGTATGCACACTCATTCCCCTAAGCCGCTCCATCTCCAAAGACATGTCTTTTTTCATGCAGCTCCAAGCACCCCAATCCCCTCTCCAAGCAGAAGGTCACATCTTTGAACATTGTATATGTTCTTAATAATCCACAGCTTAAAATACTATGATGTGAAAGTGTAATTCTTTTTTTTAAAAACTATTATTTATTTATTTATTTGCCTTGATGTTTGCCTAGAACTGGAACTACAGACAGTTGTCAGCTGCCATGTGGGTGCTGGGAATCGAACCCAGGTCCTCTGGAAGAGCAGACGGTGCTCTTAACTGCTGAGCCATCTCTCCAGCCCCGAAAGTGTAATTCTTAAATACTGATAAAGTTACTACATCGTATATTACATGATAAGGAAATGAGCAAGAAGATATTTGCATTATACTTGGATCTATGCACAGGTGTATTTGGAATGAAGAGGAATTATGACATTCACAGTCCTCGGCTTTGTGACTGACTGTAGGTGGTACCTGGCATTTACAATCTACCTTCTGTGTAGATAGTCCACTCCAGAAACTTCTGCCGTCAATCTTCTCAATGGTTATTTTAGAGAAGGGGTGTGTGTGTGTGTGTGTGTGTGTGTGTGTGTGTGTGTGTGTGTGTGTATGTGTGTGTGTGTGTTAAACTGCCAGTCACCTTCTAGAGCTGTGATGGTCATTCTGATAGACGATGCAATTTTCTTTTTTTAGGATGTTACATTTGTATTTGGTTCAGAGATTTAAAGTGGGTAGCTACAGGAGTTCAGGACCAGGGTTTACATGGTTAGATTTCAGGATCAGGAGTCAAGTGCTTAAGACAGAGGAAACATGAACTGGCAATCTGTGATCCCTCTGAGCACCAGGTTTGACACCCCCCCCCCCCCCAGGCAGAGGTCAGGAAGGGATGAAAGCCAGGCTACTGTGCTGGTGACTTCAGGTGGTATGCAAATGTCACCAACAGGAGGACAGTCACGTCACAGTCACATACTCCTTTCCCAGAGCACACCCTCTCAGCACTCCCAAGGTGCGGCATGTGGGGACCCACTCAGCTTCCTCTGTACCCCCCTCTCCATCTTGGTCTGTTGAGCCCTTGAAACCACACCCCCCAAGCCATTCTCTCAGGTAGCTCTTAGCAGTCCCTGTTCACTAGACATCATTTACTGGGCCTAAGTCAGAGCTGAGTGGAGGGAGCCAATGGCATCACTGGGGGCTGGGAGGGCTCCCACAGGGCACCTGCCATCAACTCTGGCTCTCCAAGCTAGACCTGAATTAGCTTCGTTAATTCCATCATGTTTGTTAAAAGCATATTTTACACATGTAATCTCAGTGCTGGGGGGCTGGGACAGGAAGTTTGAGTTCAAAGGCAGCCTGACCTGAAAAAAAAATGCTGGGCTGCCATGGTTCCTGCCTTTAATCCCTGCACCTGGGGAGCAGAGCTCTGAGTATGAAGCCAGTCTGGGCTACACAGCAAGCTCCAGGTTAGTCTTGGCAAAGGAAAGACGGAGCATCACTGAATAACCAGCCAACATCGTGTGAAATAGACATAGAAAATTCAATTCCTTTAGTTTAAAACACATTCAACAATACAATTAAGACAAGAAAAATTGATTTCATAAAACAAAATATAAAATAGTGTTATATGACCCGTATCCCGCATCTTAGAAAACCAGCTATTTTGTTCACATACTTCATTAGAATATTTTTACCTAAGTATACAGCTAACAACCCTACTCATAATAACCTGCTCTACTTCTCTGACCCTAAAGAGAATAAAATTACATTGTAAAGTTTTTTTTTTTTTAAAAAATATTTAAGTGTGTACAAAACATTCTCCTGCCACAGTAATGTAAATCGATGAGAGCTTCTAGTTAGCACGGGTGGTAGCCAAAGCCCGAAAGCTCTGAGACATGGCACTTGCAGAAGCAGGCCCTTTTTGGGCTGCCGGCTGGCTCACGATGACAGCGGTGGGTCTGCATGGGCACAGCTTGCGGACACGTGCATGCACATCTCACACAGTAGGTGCAGTCGAGTCTTCCGTTAGCTCAGCTCAGGGTGCAGAAGCCCACATGATAATGACATTCTCAAGAGCGGGTGACTCTGCCACATGAGACGGCTTTTTGCTATGCTGGGGAACGCTAGCTTGCCTTTGAGAAAACAAATTCTACCTGCTTGGTCCACGTTATCAAAAATAACCTCTTTTCTAGGGAGGGTTTTTAAAGTAGATCTTCCTGCTCACCTTCAATATCTGTACACAGACACCATATTTATATATTATATATTTATATCAGACACGTATGTACACATTTACAGGCAGACCTTAAGATATTGCACTTATATACAACACAGCTTTAACTGAGCTGACTTCACAATGTCATACACTTAAGTTCTTCCTAGGAAAGGCAGTTGGTATGTCCAAGGAAGTTACAAGGAAGGTTCCAGCAATGCACCCTATTTAGTAAACATCAGAGGAGGGAAGGGAGGAGAGGGCTCAGTCCTTTGCTGCTCAGGGCTGGGCCCCCTCCCCGAGGCAGAGGAGTCTGACTGAGGGCAGGCAAGAGCACAGAATCCTCAGAGACAAATGTCGTCTTCCTGACTCTTGCCAGCAGCAGCCCACCGCTACCATGGACACAGGCAGATCTCCCGAGATTTGGAAAAGTAACATAGCGGATAACCCAAAGGTCCCCATGGTCCATATCTGGTACAAAGTTCTCATGTTTTGCTTTCTAAGCACATCAGAAATTCAAGCCCAACAATGTAAAGTTTTCTATCACATGGGAAACACCAACGCTACAGCATGTTATATGTAGCGCCATCTCCTATGTGAAAGGTTCCTTCCCTGATATTCAGTGTGTTAGCAGGGTGGGTGCCTGGGCTCCTCAGCTGTCCAAACTATAAGTTCTAAGGAACACTTTCAGTGAACTCCCACACCTGGGGGCTGAGTGCCCCACACCTTAAATCTCTGTCAGGGTGAGCTTGTAGGACCCGGCAGCTTCTTCAATCTGCAGCTGAAAGGTGTCTTCATTGGAGTAGTGTTTCACAATGTTGTCATCCATGTTCACCAGGATCCTGGACAAAGACAGAGCATGAGTCCTCAGCAGCCCTACTTGGCTCTGGAATGATGCTTGGATTTGCTTGTTAGCTGGGCATTGCCTGGCTGTGACTTGTGGAGACACTGTCATACTCTCCCAGAAGCTGGAGAGCCCATGGTGCCTATGGTAAGGACTGGTGAGAACCAGGTAGGGAGGGGCCAAGTGAAGGGTGCCAGAGGTGGAAGCGGAAGGCAGGAGCACTATTTTTATCACATCTGGCCTAGAGTGTTCACGCACTAAATGGTGTCTGATACTGGTTGCTCTACATTAGAATCAGCAGACCTCATCTCCATGGAGACACAGCCACCTAACTGAGTACCCTTCCTGGCAAATCACCCTCAGAGTTTAAACAGAGTGGTGAAGCTTAACCCTTCCTGTTAGATTCATCCAGAAAATTTCAATCAGCATTTAGTTTAGAAGTAAGACAAAGATCTTATACTATATCCTCTGCTTATGCATGCTGAAGAGCGCAAACACTTCAAGTATCACTTCTGGGGCTCAGCAGGTAAAGGTGATGGGAGAGGAGGGTGGTCCTGACATCCTTAGCTGTATAGCTGTCAGGCACAGGAAGGCAAATGCAAATTTCCTTTTTCCCTTGAAAAAACTGATCGTCAAATTTAATGAGGAAAAAAAAAGCAAGGCATAGTGGTTCATGATTATCTTCCCTGTACCAGGGAGGCAGAGACAGGAGGATTGCCGTGAGTTCAGGGCTAGCCTGGGTTTCAGAGTATGACGCTGACTCAGACTTCCACACAAAATAAAAGCAGAAATCCCAGATTTAATACCTGCATTTTCATGGCTGCTGCTGAAAGCATGTGACATTAGTGCTATGGATATATATATATATATATATATATATATATATACACATACATACATATATGCTGTATGTACTTCAGGGTCCACACAACACTGGCCACTACTTACCCTTTCTTGCATTTCTTAAATATTTTGCCAATCTTGTCCTGGGGGACATCATACTTGTCTGAGATCTAAAAGAATAGAAAATAAGAATGCTGTTATCAAAGTTTTTTTTTTTTTTTTTTTAAATAAAAAACCACTTAACTTTCCATTTTCTCTTTTTGAAAGATTTTATTTATGTGTGTACACTCATTTAATAATTTTGAGTTTATGTGTTTGAGTGTTTAGTCTGCATGTGTGTCTGTGCACCACATGATGCCTCACACCTCTGGAAGTAGATAGCACTAGATCCTCTGGGACTGGAATTCCAGACAGCTGTGCACCATCATGTGGGTACATGAAACTGAACCCAGGTCCTCTGGAAGAGCAGCCAGTGCTCTTAACCACTGAGCCATCTCTCCAGTTCTTGTGTGTGTGTGTGTGCAAGTATGTGTTTTGAGACAAGGTCTTAAAAACTGGCCTCAAATTTATTTAGAATTCCTCTTGTGCCCCCCCCCCCATTATACCCCCTGTATTTGGTTTCTCTGTGTAGCTCTGGGTGTCCTGAAACTTGATTTGAAGACCAGGTTGGCCTTAAACTGAGCGATTCCCTTGCCTCTGCCTCCTGACTGCTGGGCTTACAGGCATGTACCACCACCACCTGGCTTTCAGCCTCCTGTTTTAAAAGACACTTGAACAAAGAGAACGTCAAGACCCAGACTCCATTCTGTGTGGAGGGAGCTGCTGTTTCCCCTGATAAATTCAGATGCCAACAAGCCAATTGACTGAAAGAAACATCCACAGCTAGGCCATGTGACACGCTTGGTTTTGTGACGGGACCTTGTGTTGGTAGAGTGGCTTATGTTCCTGGGATGACTCCATGTTGGCTCCACTGCCTTGGCTCTAACAAGGAACCAACACTGCTTCAGCTCTGCTCACTCAAACCCCAGTACATACCAGGCCTGCCCTGTGCACTTCATGCTGCTGGTCTGATAAATGGCATGTTTTCATCCCTAGAATTGTGGACAAGTCACACAGGTAGAAATCACAAGTCTGTGTCATCTTTAAGAAATACAAAAGCAACATGGTGGGCATGCCTGTGATCTCAGCGCTCAGGAGCCTCACGCTGGAAGATGACTTAGCTGAGGTCGATCTCAGCAGGATCACGCTGTCCTCTCATGTGATTCCTGCATCTTCATTATATTTTCTAAAAATTCACCTGTGAATTTCTGGCTTATTTTCTTGTCTTCTCTCTTTCTACCTGGGCAGACTCCATTTGGGGTTTTGTCACTTACACTGGAGATTCCAGCACCCACAATGGCACCTGGAGAAAACTGAGTGTGGTAGCCTTGCCTGAAATCCCAGCAATGGGGAGTCTGAGGCCAGAATGGGCTAGATAAGTGAGTTCTGGGTTTTGGTGGTTTTCAAATGACTTTTCAAGTGGGTTCAGCATACTGTAGTTGTCAAGGGAGCTGAGATACTTTTTAGTCCAATTTCAATTACATATCATTTTGAGATCAAAATTTGTAAGGACTTAAGGTTGGAAAATGTCAGGATCCAGGGCTAGAATATTGGCCAAGACAAATTAGAAAGGGGGGGTCTGATGTGGGGTGTCTTTCTGTATGCTTTGAATACCATTCTTTAATAAAGAGACTGTCTTGGCCTATGGCAGGCACCTTAGAAATAGGTGGGGAAACTGGAGTTTAGATACAGGAAGGAGGACAGAGTCAAGAGAGACATGGACCCAGGCACCCATGAAGCAAGATGTAACAAACAGGTAATGGAAATGGGTTGAGTTAAGATGAAAGAGCTAGCTAGCAATATGCCCGAGGCATATGCCAAGCAGGATGTAATTAATATAAGTGTGTGATTCGTTTTTTGAGGGGAAAGCTGCTGCAGGTGGATCCGGACTTCAGGGCTGGGCTGGACCAGAAACCTCCTACTACAGATGGTGCTTTAACGAGTGCTCAACACCCACATAAAGCCTGAGGAAGCTTAAAAGGGTTCTAGAGCACAGAAACGGAGCCAAAAGCAGCTTCCGAGTTGTGTGTCTGAAAAGGGTCATGCACTGAGATGGTGCGAAGTGCAGGCTTGGATTACAAATGGCTGCTTGGCTTGCGGCAGGCACCTCAAGCAGTAATAAGGCTGGTTCCCGGAGTCTCACAGAAGGCTCCCTAGAAGCAAAAGCTGCTTACAATGGATCTAAGGGTTCTGTTTATATTGAACGAAAGGGGAACAGAGTCGAAGATGGTTTTTTGGTAGCAGCGTTTTCTGGGACTGCTCTGTTTTCTGGCAGCTACTTTGAGAGGCTTCCTGACTCAGCATTATCGGCAAAAACTGTGTGGCTCTTTAAAAGAACCTGTTGGCATATACTTAAATGGAGTTCATGAGCTTCGGGCTGCAGTGCTGTACTTGATGGAAATGTGGACCCCAAGATTCCCCAGAGTTGGGGTGGTAAATAGTTCCACAACATTTAATACTGCCTCCTAGAATTAGGAAGGCAAGCGTGGCTCTGGTACCTCCGCCACGCTGAAAAGCAGGTGGAGTCAGCAGTCAAAACCATGCTTTACAGTCTAGCATTTTAAAAGCTTTTCTGGTTGGAAATGATTAAGGATACACAATAAAACAGATTCAGATGGAGAAAACCTCTAAATGAGTTACAATGTGTGTGAAAAAGAATATGTAGGCTGGGAGAGAAAAGAAAATGGGTAAAAAAATTTCTTTAAAAAAGAGAAACAGTAATAAAAATGTAATAAGCCACATAAAGATGGAAAATACACAGACAGTCTGCATTATGTTTATTATTGTGGTTTTTTTTTTTTTAAATTTTAACTGTTAATGAGCTAACTGCAGAAAGACATTTGATTGCAAAGGCTGCTGAGTTAAACAAATACACATATTTTAAGTTTCTTAACTTTAAAATTTGGGTCTCAGGATATGTTCCTTTGGAAAAGAGGTTTTGTTTTTGTTTCCACAGAAGATGAGAACCTGTGGCACCTTAGAAGTAGGCAGGAAAATTGGAGTATAGATAGGGGAAGGAGGGCGGAGTCAAAAGAGACACGATCAAGCCACCCATGAAGCAAGATGTAATGAAATAGGTAAGCCATGGGCCACATGGCAGGACAGATTAATGGAAATGAATTGTGTAAAGATGAAAGAGCTAGCTAGGGATTTGCCTGAGCCATAGGCCAAGCAGAATGTAATTAATATAAGTGAGTCATTTTTGGGGGGCAAAGCGGCTGCAGGTGGCTCCGGGCTGCAGGACTGGGCTGGGCCAGAAACCTCCATCTATAGGGAGTCAGCATGCACCCTTCCTCCCCCGATTTTCCTATGGCACCCCACGGGGATGTGAGCTCAGCTGAGCGCAGCCATCTATGAGACTGGGAGCTAAAGTTTTTTGATTGGGGGCAGGTTTGTCTCAAATTCTCAATGTTTCCACCCTAGCTTCCAGAGTTATAGAAATTACAGATGTTGCTATCAGGTACAACTAAACCACTAGTTTATGGACTACATTTTTAAGGCTTTACTATTATTAACTTCTAAGTGGCTTGCTACATGAATTTTTTAAAATAAGAATATAAAAGTTGCCAGGCAACCATGGTGCATGCCTTTAATCACAGCACTTGAAAGGCAGAGGCAGGTGGATCATTGTGAGTTCTAGGCCAGCCTGATCTACAGAGCGGGTTCCAGGACAACAAGGGCTCCACAGAGAAACCCCGTCTCAAAACGCGCGCGCACACATACACACACACACACACACATACACACACACACATACACACACACACACATACACACACAGAGAGAAAGAGAGAGAGGGAGGGGGAGGAAGGGAGAGAGAGAGAGAGAGAATATGAACGTTAAAAATTAAATTGTCCCCTAGGCCATCACAAATGGAATTGAGCAGAACAGACATGCGGAACGATTTACCTACCAACTCCAGGCTGGTGGCAAGGGACAAGACAGACCTGCAGTCAAGCGAGGATGCCCAAGGCGGGTCAGATGCAGGCCGTGCTACAAGCATACACAAAGGAAGGCTGGGAAAAGAGGTCAAGCAAGGTTCCAGCAAGACAGAGGAATTGACTTGTCTGATAAAATACTTCAGTGGCGCCGTGGGGCGCCCTTCACTTTTACGGAGGGACTATGGTGTGCGTTCTACTTACGGCCTCCATCAAGCCTTTCAGAGACGGGGTCTTGAGCATCAGAGCATCGAAGACTTCTTCTGATTCTTTTCGAACATAGAGCAGTACTGGACATGGACGGGGGAGAAGAGCGGTTAAATCACAGGAGCAAAATTCATAAAAACAGATCACAGGTACTAGTCAAGATGGCCAGACCACTAGGGGGCTGTACTGAAGCCTCCCCTGACTCCCCCGCACCCCCAAAGTGGTGGTCTGAAGGGTGAACGTGCAGGGGTTGAAACCAGAGATGTCAAAGGGCAGGAGCTGACTGCCGGCTAAGATTACCCCCTCGTCCCTGGGACCCAACACACCTCTCTTGGGTTCTTCTGTCCGGGTCAGCTTAGTCGGGGGTGGGACGATAAAGTCATCTTCGGTTCCAAATGGCCCCCTTTTCAAGACAGACCTGCGGGGGAGCGGAAGCACCGTTAGCTCACCGACTCAGCTCTGGTCGACTGCACGAGCAGTCACTGCACTTAGCCCTGAACTGCTCTCATTCTGTATGTGGTCCAAGCCAGAGGAGGACCCGGGCAGGGCTTGTTAGGCCTGGGCCGCCCAAATGACATGCAGGATGGCTCCACTGTGGGACAGCCTTCCCCTCTCTCAGCAGAGCTAGGCCTGTTCCTCCAGCTTTAAAGAATCATGGATTTACGTCACAGTCCAGGGGAGCCTGCGAGTTGTGTCAGGTGGACAGTTGTCAAATGTGTGGTCTACGCGGCAGGAGGTTCCAGGCCCACGGGCAGGACAGTGTATTATGAGCCCGGGTGACAACCACAGTGTGACTTCTAAAGGTTCCATGGCAACAGCAGGGAGAGTGAACAAAGAGCCTGAGAGGAAAGTGTACAGGTCTGAGGCAGAGCCAGCAAAGGCATGTGTGCTGGACAGGCTCTGTGGGGCGAGCGAAGAAACAGACGGACAGAAATAAAGACTGTAAGTGCCTTTTCAGAAGGGGCCTGGAGATATCAGTCCATTTCAGCTCCTCAGTCAGCAGGTACTTGGTGAAGGGGCTCATGGGAGCCATGTGTGAGACACTGTGTATGGAGGCTGTGGTCAGACAAGTACAGTATACGTGGGCTGGGAGCAAGTCAGAGAGGAGGGACCCAAAAAAACCCGGGGACGGCAGCATGTGCCTGCAGTCACAACCCACAGAAACCTGAGCTGGACACCAGGGGACCACCCGTGTCCCGAGATGCTGGGAGAGAGGGCTAAGGAAGCCACCAACAGCTGGGCATTCCATCTCCATGCACTTTTGTGAGGTAGAAAAAGTAATGACCAAAGCGGCCTCCAGTGTTTCTTCAAAATTCAGTCCCACAGTCATCAAGAAGGATGAGCAAGGCTGGGGTCTGTGCAGGCTGTGGCTGTTCTAAGAGCAGGGCACTGCCGGGCACAGAGCCCAGGGGGATGAGCAGGCTGTCTGCGAGGAGGAGGTCAAGACTGCAGAGGAACATCGGGGTCCCTGTCCTGGATTCCACACACTGCCTCTCCTATGGGGAAACCAACATTGCTTGGACAAGAGACTGGTGCTGTAGCTAGACAAGGAAAACACAAGCACTGAGTATAAGTCAAAATGACCAGGGGCTGGTCCAAGGGACAGGAGCCCCATGTCAACAGAGGCAATCTGTGAAACCCTATGAGTGGAAGAGCTAAGTGAGAGACGGAGCCCTGTACTGATATACATAAGTAAGTAAGCTGGAAATTTGGAGGTGAATGAGGTATTTACATGGTACAGAGCACTATCTTCACAAAAGAGAAGAGATCTAAGCAGAGGCTTAGTCGTGGGTCACAGGAATGGGATAAACTGGGTGCCAAGGGTGCAGATGTTAGAGGACAGTGGTGCCATATGCACATCTGGAGAGCACGGCGAGGCCTCAACTGCAGGATCTTAAAAGTGAAGTCAGAGCAGGTTGTTCCAGACTGAGGTGGTTAAAACAGCTGGATCTGACCTTGCAATTGGGGTGAGTGTGACCTGAACGGCGGTCTGCGCTGAGCCAGCAGC
Organism: Sigmodon hispidus; assembly: GCA_004025045.1. NCBI lineage: Eukaryota > Metazoa > Chordata > Mammalia > Rodentia > Cricetidae > Sigmodon > Sigmodon hispidus. The sequence continues at coordinate 162,274 of PVIH01002400.1, read as the reverse complement.
GCTCCCTTTTATACTGTGGGCAAGCAAGGTCCTTGTTAATAGGACACCGACACCTGATATTCAGGAATGGTGGGGCTCTAGGTCAGCTCTTGACTCTTTTACTGGAAACAGGGCCTTGCTATGACACCCTGGCCTGGGACTCACTGTGCTGTCTATGATGGTCTCAGTCTCACAAGCACTAAAATGGCAGGTGGGTGCCACCACACCTAGCAGAGGAGCTCACATTTAAAGGCTCCGAGGAAACCAAGTTATTTGTATTGTATCTCTGCATTTTTGGTAAGTTTGAGTTTATTAGAGTAAAACGAAATGTGAACCTACCCGTCACCTTCCAGTTCCTCAGAGGCCATGGAGAGAACCTATGACCAAAAACACAGATTCAGACTTTTTTCCAAACCTGCTCAGATATTTCCGATGAGAAGGAAATGAATCCCAAAATGGAGATAGCTTTGAATGTGACTGGCCTAACCCCAAACTGTTCCTCTAATAGACACAATCCCGTAGCCATATCTTTTAACGCCCAGATTGTTTATAGCTCTCTTCAGTTTTGCTGACTCAGGGCTGGTCTCTGTGGCTGGTGGACCAAGCCTGATGGAGGCTGCCTGATGTAAACGTTTAGCGAAATGATGCCCACTCATTCAGTCACTCACTGCGGCTTCTGTGACAGAACGGCAGAGTGCAGCCCCCATGGGATGACACAGACCAAAAGTCTGAACTATTCACTGGTACCAGCCTCTTCACAGAAAAGCCTGTAGACTCCAGCCCTCCCTGAGGCATCGCACTAAAATCAGTATTGGCAATGCCTCTGTATAAGTACTGCGCGCTAATCAATTGCGCCACTGGAGCGCCATTGGCAATGCCTCTGAAAACGCACTAGTCCCTTATAAATCTGTCCAGTATGTGCATGCCAGGGTCTCTTTTGCAATATTTAACTGACCTTGGTATAAAAAGACAAGCTGCATTCTCCTGAAACTCCTGTCCTACAAAGCAAGATGCGGCTGGCTTTTAAGTTTGGCTTGGGTTGCTGAGACATGGCTGTAGAGCACATGTCAATGACGTCCAACAACGGGAACTACAAGAAAGTGGGGGGGCTTCGGGCTTTGGACACAGGCGTCACCCAAGCTAAAGACAAACTCCGTATGTGACGCTACTCTCAACACCTTTAAATGAGCCACAATATGAAAGAACACAGTGGAATGGAGGTGACAGGTCCGGCATTGTACCTTTGGATCAGTATCATCTACCATTTGACTATACTGGGTCTCATGTCACCAGGACTGAAGAAAGTTCCAGAGAGTTCACTAATTGGTCAAGGGCCACTGCAGTCTGGGAACCTCTTTGTGCCAAGGTCTGCAGCCTCTCCCAGGAGGGTGGTACCTACATGACTGCCCCGCTGCAGGTTGGTAAAGTGCACGTCGGGAATGAAGAGTACAGGCTGGGTATCCAGATCCAGGAAGGGCTTGAACACCGTGATGTCCGTCCGTTTGTGTGAGGGAAGCAGCTGCACTTTGACTTCAGACACTGGGAGCAAAACCAGAAACCACCAAGAGATTCTAGTTAGGGGCCAGATATGCATGTCTTTAATGCCAGCACTCGGGAGGCAGAGGCTGCTCTGTCTCTACACAGTGAACTAGAACCAGCATCCAAAAAGGCCTGAAGCCAGGGTAACCCAAAACACTGGCCTGAAGTTCTGGAAGCAAGCCTCTGCCCTCCTCTGCAGCTGCTAGTGAAGGCCTTGGTGCTGGCATCCGCCATGTCAGCCTCCACTCTGTAGGGTCTGGTATTCCCCCGGATGGGGTCAGTATACTTGCCTTTTCTCTTGCTCTGCTTCCGTTCTTCATCCCTGATTTTCCGTTCTGCTCCCTGCAGGCAGAGGAGACAAGTCAGCTCCACTGGGAACTACCAGGCTCTCTGGAAGTGAGCACCCCCATAGTGCTAGCCCATTGTTTCTGCTTAAAGCCCATTCCTCTCATTGAAGGGTATCATAAGCATGTATGGAAATGTCATATGAAAACCCCCTTCTGTAATTAATGTATCTAATAACACTTTTATAACTTCTTAAAATCATTTCTAGCTATATGAAATCAATCACAGGGAACATTTTAAACACAAATAAAGCAAAATTCCTCTTGATAACAGATGCAGCCAGGTTAAAGGTGAAGCTGAGAGCCCTGGAAAGGTGTGGGTACCTTTCCCTCTGTCTCATAGGAAAGGATCATGAAAGAAAAAGTAAAATTTGGCCCTGTGAATGCATCACAGAGAGCAATGGTTATCCAAGACATGAGTGACATATACAATCAGGTATCAATCACAAAAACAAAGATGTCACCAGTGTCTTTGTGCTTTGTGTCCTGTAAAAGGACTTATTTCTGCCATGTATATCAGCTATACAGAGTGATGGTGTCACACAACTCATCTTCACTAGTAAAAACCATGACCTAAAATCAGGTATCATTCCGCACATAAAAACTGGACATTGAATCACTCTCCTGTCTAGTGATGGTGTCTCTAGATTGTTCAGCTGCCCAGCAAGGCAGAAAGTGACGGCTTATGTGTCTGCTAAACAAACTCCCTGCAGGAAGGAGGACGTGAAGGGCCTCTCATTGATCTGTGGCATCATTACATGATAAGGATTGGATCTGAAAACAATGTAGATCCTACTGTCTGCTCTAGAAGGTGCTAACTCCTTGCACATGTACATGGTCGATGTACAGCATGCTGATAAGAATTGTTATATATGGGGCCAGAGAGATGGCTCAGCAGGTAAAGCGCTTGCCTGACAAGGGTAAGGACTCCCTTACTTCTGTGTTCAGATCTCCAACACTCATGTAAAGTGTGGTGGGCACTGCGGCCCTGCCTACACTCCCAGTGAACAAAAAGTAGAGATTGTGCATCCCTGGGATAAGCCGGCTAGCCAGAGCTGCCAAACTGGTGACTTGGGTTCAAATAAGAGATCCTGCCTCAATATATACTGTGGAAAGTGATCAAGAAAGACACAATACATCAAACTCTTCCCTCCTCACACATTTATACACATACCCTCTCATGTGAGCATCCACATGCAAACACACACATACAAATCAAATCAAATAATTGCTATGTGCTACTAACAGAGACTCCCTGATCCAGAGAAGCAGGGTAGTATCCCTATGCCCCCAGCCAATCCTGGATAGAGCTGCATAGACAGGGTGTCAGAAACCAAGGGGATGGGTCGGCAAGACCACAGAAAAAGCAGTGACCCTCGTTCCATTGGTCAGAAATCCAAACTTCACCCACATTTTCTCTGAACATGTGCTGAGTGGCTGTTGCTTCTGAGAGATGAGAAAGTCATGTATGGAACCAGCTAAGCACAGCACAAGTTCCAAAAGAGAGAATGCACTGTCGGTTCACCAAAGGATGCCCCAAAATGCCTCACTTCTAGTTTCTGACATCAAGTGGAGACCAGCCTTTCAAAGTGAGAGTGCCCAGAGCCAGGCATGGGCAGTCCAAAGGCAGCCTCAGAGGACAGTCAGGGCTGCGGGTGGGAGCTGAGGCAGGCCTTAGGAAAAAATTCAGCATGTTCATGGCACTCAGAAAATGAACTCATGGCTGGGCGGTGGTGGTGCATGCCTTTAATCCCAGCACTTGGGAAACAGAGAAGGTGAATCTCTGAGTTTGAGGCCAGCCTGGTCTACAGAGAAAGACTTCCAGGACAGCCAGGGCCACACAAAGAAATCCTGACTCGGAGAAAATGACTGGATTGTATTTAAAAGGGCTGGGAACTTAGCTCAGTGGTAGAGTACTTGCCTGGCAAGGGAAAGGCCCTGGCTGGGTTCAGTCCTCAGCTCCAACAAAATAAAACAAACAAACAAACAAAAATCATGAATTCTCAAGAATACCCAGGGAAATTATTAGGAAAGATTTAACAGAAATATCAGATGTGTGTGTGTGTGTGTGTGTGTGTGTGTGTGTGTGTGTGTGTGTGTGTGTGAAGGCTGACTAAAACTTCAATTTTTCTTGGTTTTTAAGAAGAACAAAAACACCCTGATAGCCCCTCCTAAGGGTTTCTCCCGGCCTCTCAGGTGCCATCAGGTTTTCTCTGGCCTACAGAGAAAGGTGCTCAGATGGAAGCGCCTGACCGACCTAGGTCACTTGCGCTAGTGCCCACCAGCTGTGACTCTGTTTCCAACTGCTGCCCACGGGAAGCACCTGTGGGCCATTACTGTCCACACCTGATCCTGGGGCCTGGGAAGGAGATCACCAGGCGGAGGGGAGGGGAGGGGAGGGTGAGAGACAGGGAAATGACCCTGGGTCAGCTGTGGAAGCAGAAAGCAGAACCAGAGGGATAATGAAGACTCTCGCCCAGGGGTCTGAGTGAGCCGCTGTGAGCCACCGGAGGCTTGAGACACGGGGTTGCAAACCGCGTCCGTCCAGCAGGTAGAAAAGACATGGACAGAGTTTGGAGACAGTCTAGAGAGGAATGCAGACCTGCTCACACCTTGATGTCGGCTCAGTAAGTGAGCTACAAACAGATAATTAGAGGGCGTTGCTTTAAGCATTTGTTACAGGTGGAGACCCAGGCCTGCAGAAGCCTCTAATCCGGCAGGCTGCTGGGAGAGAGCTCTCTGAATACAAAGGCCCCAGGCGCCCTCCAGTGGTCAGAGGCGACAGCCCTGCCAGAGTTTCTGACTTGACACAGGAGCCTGAGCTCTGCACCTGGCAAAAGTGGCCCTGTTTTTCCCACGGAGAACAGCTGCACCAGAGAAACTTGAAGCGGATGCAGGAATCTTAAGATGCCCTGCCAAAGGGCCTTCAGGAAGGTGGAGGGTGGAGTAGGTATGGTAGTTACTGAGCGGGACCCAGGACCAGGACACAAACAACAAAGTGTAGCATCCAATCATCTTAGTCTTTTTTAGTGCAGTGAGTATTTCCCCCTTTCTTCTATAATTTAGCTTCTTTTCATGCAACGGTAAAACGGAAAGTGACCATTAAAGGTTTGTGGCCGTGTGAAGGAAGCCCAGGCATTCTTGAGGCAGGACGACTACCTCACTCACCTTGTCACAGAAGACCTTTATCTGGCAGTAGGCTCGGTGTACTGGCTTGTTACTGCGGTTGTTATAGCTGTAGGTGTCGATTTGGATGTTGAGAGGCAAGCCCTTCACGCCCTTCTGAGAAGAGAAATCTGTGCTTAAGCAGTTCACGGAGATAAACACCTATGAAGAAAGAGAAGTCTCCATGAGTGGCGGCCCCAGCAGCCAGTCCAGCCTGGCCTTGGCAAATGACAGACAAGACTCTCATGATTCCTGTTCACGTCACAGCTTATCCTCAGGAGGGGAAGAGCAGGGATTCCCGGAGTAACATGGAGGCAGGAGCTAGAGCAGGCCATGGAGGCACGAAGCTCTCTTCCTATCCAGGATCGTCTATCTGGGGTCACCACTTGCCAGTAGGCTGGGACTCTGGTGGTTCTTTGAGGCAGTAGAGAACTCGTCTGGAGAGCAGTTCTGAGCATAGATGTGGAGAGGAAGAGGGGGTTATGGAAGCTATTTATGCCCAGGATCACTCTTGGATGTCAGCTAGACAAGAAAACAATGTGGCCCCCCGGCTGGCTGCCATGGACACTGCAGTGTACCTCTTGGCTGCTGGCGGAAAAGCTCTGCACACTCTCTGGAAGCACCCATGTCCTCGTCTATCAGGATGTAACAAAAGCCGGCTGCTCATCTGTAGCTCACTATTAAAATTCTAGCAGAATTCACTTGCCATCTCAGCCCGCTCATCTTCATTTCTCTTTCTTGTGGGTGTTTGCTAACAGAATCACATTGGGTCAAATCCTCAGAGAATACCTTAAGGTGCCAGTGATGCCCAGGATTCTTTTTGGGTGGCCTTTCATAATTTAAGTATTATTTGGACTCACCACAGGCTTAGGTAGACACTATACTTGGCAAAGTTCACAGGCTTTAATTACTGGGGCTGTTAACAGGTCACTCCTCCTGAAGGAGGTGCCATAGAGACGATGTGAAACATACCAGAAGCCATGAAGCCATTATTATGGGCTGGGGGAGCCTTTGTACATGGGAGAAAATGACTCTGTAGGCCACTGGTGGATGTTTCCTCCAGGCGGCACTGTGGAGCGCAGCAGACAGCCACCGAGGTCACACCTGCTGCTTTTCACCAGCATGTCAAGGGCCACGGATCCACATGGGCAGTTTTTACAGACTGAAGGGTCAGTTCCTTGGAACAGCTGGCATGTCCTTGAGTCACAGCCCAAGTTCCCTCTTTAAAAGAAGAGGTCAGAGAGTGGCACACCCAGTCCCCTCTCCGTGTGTCTCCCTCTCAGTCACCCCGGGTTCATCTTCAGTGGCTTTTCTCAAAACTTAAAGCAAATGAAAACACACAATCAATGCAGTACAGGAAACTTACTCAGCCAAGCTGGTAGGGTTCTGCATAGTTAGTGAGCATGCTCCATTACCCTTTATGGTTCTGGGTTTGAATCTGTTTAATGTGATCAGAGGCTTTTCATTTCCCAGCCCACTGGCTTTGGAACTTATTTATGGGCACTCTGAAGTGGATAGAACTAATATATATATACATATATATACATATACATATATATACACACATGTATATATATATGTATATATATATATATATATATATATATATATATATATATATAATTGGTCAGTTTCAGAGATTGAGACCCTTACGCCACACCACTGAGATTTCTTCCAGGGGCTAGGTCCCAACAGTTGAGACCAGGTTACAGAGAGCGCTGGCTGTCCAGCTCAACCAAGCCTCAGGCAGGGATGGCCTTGGGCAGTAAATGGGAGAGAAGAAGACAAGAGAGAGACGCCGGAGAGAAAGAGAATTAGAGCAAAGCCTGAGGTTACTCTACTCCACCTAAAGGGGAAAAGATCGAACCTCCTAACAAGCCTGGGAATGTGGGCAATTATGAGATCTGAAGACCAACCCTTATCCACCTTCACCAATGTCCTGGATGTTTCACACTGTCCCTGGGCACTGTCAGTCCCACCCCACGCTGACCCTGCTAGCTTCCGTACCCCACAGCCCTCCTCTGCCTTTCCTGGTCCGCAAGGGTCCTGCGGGATCCTGTCTTGCACATAAAACTTGTCTCTCCATACAGGTTCAAGCAGCTGCCACACTCAGTCAGCGTGCTTGGGAGCATGCTCTTTAGACATTCTACAGAGCTATCCCTGTGCCCAGAAGAGGGCGCTGTCCCTCCACAGTCGAAGCTCCAGGTACTGTTAAGGCTGTGGCTGGAAAGAGCTTTGCCACCACACAGACCTCATCCCACTGACTTTTTGTTCTTCTGTTGGAGACAGAGGGTACCCAGATATGTCCCTTTCTCTGGACTCTTTACACTCTGGGAATGTGGTATCTTGCTTCTAAAAGTTTTATAGTTATTTCCAGTAAATAAACAAAATTACTTGACTTTAAAAAATCAAAGCGAGTACCTTTTCCTCTGTCCCCAGCCGGAGCCCGGAGCCCCCCTTCCCTTCCTTCCCACCCCCTCCCCTTTAAAAAAAAAAAAATCAAAGCAAAAACAACTGAGTGTGTGTGTGTGTTATTCTTTGAAACACAATCTACCACCTTTGAGACAGGTCCCCCACTGGCCTGAAGCTCACTAATTGACTAAAGGGTCAGGGAATCCCGACACTGTCTCTTCTTCCCAGCACCAGGATGACAAGGGCACACCACACTACCACACCCAGCTTTTCTGTGGGTGCAGGAGACCAAATTCAGGTCCTCAATCTTGCAAGGCAAGCACTTACAGGCTGGGTCACCTTCCCAGCCCTGCTTGCTTAAAAAAAAAAAAAAAAGACTTAAGCCTAGATGTGCAAACAGGAAGTGGTTCATGGGATTTCTGTACTGCTTCACAGAAAAATCTGTGCTTTGACCTGGTGCCTTCTCCTACGTATTTAAAACATCATATATCTCATATGAATCCATAAATATGCAAATGGGGGACAGGAGAGTCTCCAGAAGAGGGTCAGTGAGATGGCTCAGCAGGTAAAGAAAGGCACTGGTCACCAGGCCTTCTGACCTGGAGCCAATGCTCAGAATTCTCTGACCTCCACATGCATGGTGACACACACAAATAAATGTGGGAGAAAATCTGAAAGGAAAATAATAAGAAAAGGAAAAAAATAAAGGCAGTCTTTGTAAAAAATAAAGTTACTAAACAACTGTCCATTTCAAAATGGAAACGTCTAAAGTTCTGTCACCCTGGGCCATATGGCACAATTCCTAACCGAAAATTGGCTGCCTGTGAAAATTACACTCTAGCTCTCAATTCCAGGAGGTCTCTGACCCAAAAGTGCCATTCTCTTGACAAGATGACTTCACAGTAATCCAACCCAAACCTGGCCTCCCCAGCTTCTCAGCCTCCAGCCTCTATCCAAGGCAGCCAGATCCCAGGATGAGCCTGAAAGCAGAGCCTCCCTCCGGCTCAGTCTTACTTCCGTGTTCTTACTCAGATGCATCCGCTTCTTATTTATGAAAAGTATTTTCAACTTAGGAGACTTCAAAAGTTATTTATTTATTTATTTGCCTTGGTGTTTGCCTGGAACTGGAACTACAGACAGTTGTTAGCTGCCATGTGGGTGCTGGGAATCGAACCCGGGTCCTCTGGAAGAGCAGAGGGTGCTCTTAACCGCTAAGCCATCTCTCCAGCCCCTTCAAAAGTTATTAAAAGGGGTTGACTCATCCTAAGTGGGCATTTAAAAACTGCCGCCTTGATCAGAAAAAAAACACCACACCAGTGGGTAGGACAAACCGGGAAACAGACACACACTGTATGAAGGACCCCAGGAAGACAGCACAACACTGTCTCATGCAGTAGCATCACTGAAGAACATGCCGGAGTCATCACGGGCATCCTGGGCCAAATCAAATGATACCCATGCTGGTTTAGGTGTTCACCAAAGGTCAGCAAAAAAATCAACACCCCCATCTCCCATGTTTTTGCAGTGTGTATGGAGGTGTTTGAGGTGCTCAACAGAGGCAGATTTGATCTGAAAATCACAGCAACCAAGTTTGGCCCCACACTGACCTTATTAATTAGTGTATAACCCTGGCCTCTGCTGTCACATGACCAGCCAAGGCAGAGGATATCCAGGCCACTTCCAACTCCAGACCCCTGCGGTGTTCTGTCCACAGTGGATGAAAAGGATGAGCCCCAAACCTACTGTCATTATTGTAGACAATGGCCATATGCTCATAGAGACCTACAATTGGTCCCCAGCACCCACCTAAAATCTGGGCATGACAGCAAGCATATGACCCCAGTGCTGAGCAGACAGAGGCTCACTGGGGACTGTCTGCCCTCAGCAAGGCTAGAGAGTGGGTGAGCTCCGGATTTAGTGAGACAAGACAGTCTCAAAATATAAGGGGAGAGTGACTGAGGGAGATACCCACTGTCAACCTCTGGCTGCTACATACATGTGTGTGCACACACACAAATAAATAAAAAATACATGCATCATTTTACTTTCTATAAATGCTGTTAAAGTTGCCATGTAACCTCACTGAATTTGGCCTGAAACTTGATAGACACGTAGATCTCTTGCCTCCTCCCCACTGCCCACAAGCACTGCAGGGGACCACTGCACACACAAGCCCTGGCAGCCTCTCTATCAAACACCGCTTCACATCACAGTCATGTAGAAATCCCCCTCGTATCCTAAAGGCCACGGGGACGGGCCACGTGGCTGAGGACCACTTAGGTGGGTCTGACACCAGAACTGCCCTCTGTTGCCTCTGGTAGTCACGTGATTAACCAGCATTAACACTGCCCTGGGAAAGGACTGGTACCCTACTCAGTGGCATACTCCAATGCACCTACGGGTCTCCTTCAGCTCCAAAGCTCTGAAATTATAAAACCCGCCTCAGTACATGATTTCCTCCTTGAAGAGTTTGGATCCTCTTACATTCATCAACTGAAGGCGTGTTTACAAAAGCACAGACCTATCACACAGAATATTCACTATCCACAGATCTTGCTATTCAACAAGGTCATATCATTCCTTAGCTACTCAAAGCAGGTAAGAAATCTCAGAATTAACACCTCCATATGGACCAGTGTGCCCAGGCTGAGATCCCAGTTGTGACTCTGTGTTGTGACCCTTAGAGATCACTTCATAGTGATCTTAATCATGCATATACTTAATGCTTAAGTTTTTATTATTATTATTTTCTTGGTTTTTGAGACAGGGTTTCTCTGTGTAGCCCTGGCTGTCCTGGAACTCACTCTGTAGGCCAGGCTGGTCGAATTCAGAGATCCATCTACCTCTGTATCCTGAATGCTGAGATTTGCTACTGTTGCCCAGCTCCTCTGTCTTTTAGTAAGAGAAAATGGGGGGGGGGGAATCATAGTTCAACATTTCTATTTTCTATCAGCTTCCCAGTTGGGGCTTGATGATGCTTTACTGGATCCTAGGGCCACACTGTCTGCCTAGCTATACGGAAGAGCTGAAGATCCATTCCCAGAAGTCTCCGCACTTAGGGAAGTAGCAAGACACCCAAACTTATAAAGTAATTTAAAGAGAGGTCGATTCCACATCCCGAAAGAATAAGAATGGATCAAGACAACCAGTCTGTATAAAATAAACATTCTAACCGTTCTTTTGGGCAGACAAACCTTGCTGATAGCATCACCGGACAACACCAAAGTCTCTGACAGAAGCCTTCAGAGACCAAGAGTGAGGCAGATGGTCACCCACCCCAGTCCTCCATGAAACACATGTGGTTGCACATGAGTGTGCAGAGCCAAGCACCCATGCACACACACACCACTTCTGAGTCAATAGCTAAGTCTGCAGAGGCTGACTGACACACATGTACCCTTCCTCAGAGTGCTGGGAAAGCCTCTACTGTGGAGGAAGCTTTCCACACTGACTTTGGTTTCCATACTTCCTTGTTACTTATTTTGAGGGAAAGTGTCATATTATTTAACCAATCAAAACATTAATCTCAAAAATTTTAACTTAAGTTCCCACCCAAAATTTATAAGGGAAATAAAACACTAAAAAAACAAAACAAAAAAACCCTAACCACAAAAACTAACTACTGAACAGACCAAAGATGTTCTGCAAGATTCTTTTTAAACGTCCAGCCCATTTTTCTAGGACAGTTCCTCATTCTTGGTTGAAAATTCACATGCTCAGAATATTTAACAAGATTTCCATTGGCTTACAAAACACAGCTTGAAAGTAAGGGGTGTACATTAGCCAAGGATTGACTGGTTGGGGGTCTCATCCATGTGCTCTCCCATACCCCAAACTGCTGTGCATGATGCTTCTTTCAGAAGTGACTTCCAGGAGCCATACCCCAGCAGGTCAAGCAAAGGAGACTAAAATACAGTTTATAAGCCTCCAGCTCATCCAGTCCTCTGGGGGCTTTTCTTCTTAACCACAAGCTGAGCACAGTCCAGGCAAAACCCACGGACTGTGAAGAGACTTCCCCGGCATGTAAGCCAACAAGTCATTTCATCTGTGGGAAGAAACTCAGGAACTCTGAACCATACATTTTATTCATGGAACAGGGAACATCCACAAGACACCTGGAATTCAAGGCTGGATATGGCTCAGAGGTGTAATGCTTGCTCAGCACACAGGCCCACAGCCTTTGGAAAACAGGATACCTGGACTCCACCAGCCAAAAGTTACAAAACTTCCAAAGAGCTGAGCCAGATCCTGAGTGACAGCATTGATTAACGTGGTGCTCACTATCCCTTGGTGTTTCCCATGAGTGACAAAAAGGCTTAAAGTACCACGGCCATGGGTAGCGACAGCCATTCACTGTCAAGTACACAAAGTATGAGAGATTTAGTTAGAAGGTTGCATGCTGCCATAAATTCCTGCTGTAAAGGTGAAGACAATTTATGTCTTTCATGATGCAGAGTGCTCAAAGGATACAATATAGTAAGGAAGCCACCATGGAGTGACTCACTCACGACAGAAATCATGCTTTGACAACTTGGATTGGTTTTCTTTCTTAAGGGATGAAGATTTCATTCAAGGAGTCCAATTCTCAAACAGACATAGAAATTGTAAAACACACTGTGTATCAGATATTGTTTCTTCCCTAACACCTGAGGGGGCAGAAGGGACTGTGAAAACCGTGCCCAGACCTGGGATGTGCCTGCAGACACTGTGTATGCTATGTGAAAGTGAAGATCTGAGGCAGCGATGTAGGCAGGAACAATGACTTCCCCAGAAATACTGTTCTCTGTCCAGGCCCCTTGAACTTCATCCCAGAAAGAACTGTCTCTTGCCAGATCTGATGGTACACACCTTTCACATGAGCTTTGGGAACAGAACACAAGACTTCACACTTCCACAGCAAATGCTTTACCCACCACACTAGTAAGACCGACTTAGACACACCCAGAAAGAATAACCATCAAGGCCCATGAGCATGCCTGGGACGCCATCTTCTTAACTACTAATTGTAGGTAGGCTGTCTTAGTTTGGTTTTTATTGCTGTATAGAGACACCATGACCATGGCAGCTCTTATTCTAAAGAAAACATTTAGTTGAGGGTGGCTCGGTTAGTTTCAGAGGTTCAGCCCATTATGATCATGAAGGGGAGCATGGCAGTGTGCACGCAGACTACTGGGTACATCCTGAAGGCAACAGGAAGTCGACTGACTGTCACACTGAGGGAAGCTTGAGAAAGAGACCTCAAAGCCCGCCCCCACAGTGACACACTTCCTTCAACAAAGCCACACTTTTTTTTTTTTTTAAAGATTTATTTATTTATTATGTTTAGTGTTCTGCCTGCAGGCCAGAAGAGGGCACCAGATCTCATCATAGGTGGTTGTGAGCCATCATATGGTTGCTGAAAATTGAACTAAGGACCTCTGGAGGAGTAACTAGTGCCCTTAACTACTGAGCCATGTCTCTAGCCAAAGGCCACATTTCTTAATAGTGCCACTCCCTTTGGGGGCCATTTTATTTTTAAACCACCACAGAGGTTGAGCCCATGGGTGGTGCCATGCCTGGGCAGGTGGGCTTGGGTTCCATAAGAAAGCAGGCTGAGCAAGCCATGGGAACAAGCCAGTAAGCAGCACCTCCATGGCCTCTGCACCAGCTCCTGCCTCCAGGTTCCTGCCCTGACTTCCCTCAGTGATGGACTGTGATGTGGAAGCATAAGCCAAATAAACCCTCCCTATATTGTTTTTGGTCATGGTGTCTCATCACAGCATAGAACCCCTAACTAAGATGGTAATTACATTACCTGCCACCTGTGGCCTCACAGAACAGATACAGACAGGAAAGGACTACAGCTCTCCCAGTCTCCAAGGTGTCTGTGGAGTTGCAGAGCACACATCCACCATGGTTTCTCTTTTCTTCGGGCCATGCTGGACCCTCAGATGTCAGCTCTCTCTTCAGACTACACTGTCTCCATTGCCTTTTTCCCATCTAAACTCACAGCAGCTACTCCAAAGGGTCAGGAGAACAGTCCAATTCGAACATGCTTTGCCAAAATATTCAGCAGCCAATGAATCCCTGGCTGAAAACGCATCTTCTCCGGAACTCCTAAGAACATGATGCTTTTGCCATGCTGACAGGCCAAAGACTACAGTTTTGGCTTAAATTATGATGAGCATCATAGTCTGGAGAACGCCTCAGGCCAGGCTGCCTGCTCCAATCATGCCTTACCCCCTCCCAGAGCTCTACCACTGATTGGCTAGTTGGCTGATCAGTTAGGGAAGCCAGCTTTTTGCAAATTGGCCTCTCAAGCCAGTTTTTCTGCTCTTTGTAGCAGAGCATTGGTTCTGTGTGTAGTTGTCCCTGAAAGGATGTTAAGAATGAGTCATACTTGTCCAGAAAAGTTCAAGGGTGAGCCTGCGGCATTTTGCTTTCACAGTGCGGGCTTACTTGTGGAAAGGGTTGGCCTCAGAGTTGAGAAGCAACCCTAACCCTTGCTCATATACCTGTCACCTGTGCATTGAGACACAGTTAAAACGTTCCAACTGCCCAATACACACCACAAGGAAAGCTCTGATGGAGGGGAAAGGGAAAAGTAGGTGGGTGCAGCTGGGGAAGAGGCTTTGGTAAGGTTACTATGGTAACTGAAGACACTTTGGCATTGCATTCTCCATATGCACTGATCCTCAGTGTCCACCCCTCTCACAGGGCCACACTCCATTCTCAGGCCCTCAGCACCATCCCACTAGAGACAGACAGAGGCACCTGGGAGGTTCAGGGTGAGAGGACACTGGCAGAGAGAGACTGAGCAAACAGAGGGCAACGTTGGCCTCAGGAGGACCCAGCTCGGGACTCCAGGCCACCCACAGAAAGGCACCAATGGAAAACAGTGGAGGAAACAGACACTGAAACACCAACCGTAAGTCACCTTGATCATGAGGCATGAAGTTAAAGGTCTGTGTTTCAAACCAAACAGCTACTCTGTGCCAAACTTCCTACTTGTTGAAATAAGTCACAGGATGACCACATGGCTCCAGAGATTCAGAGACAGCCATCTTGGATGCAGTCCCAGTGGCCTCTGGGAATCTAACTCAGGGTTTGATTTTTTTTTTTATATCAAAATTTAACTTTGTCAAATCAGAGATACCTAGAAGGTCCTGTAACCTATCTTCTAAAAGGAAGTAGAAATTGTAGAATAAATTCAAATTATCTAAATCAGTGTAAAGATCTAAGAAGTTCTTCACAGGGAGGAACTGACCGTCAGCTGAAATAAAAATATCAGTACCATTTCCCTTTATTTCCAATAGCAGAACTTCAGGAGAGTAGGACCACCATTTTTTAGGACATCTCAATGAGGCTAAGAACCTGGATCAAAGCCGACAGGGTAGGCAAGGTTTTAAACTATAAATCACAACCCAGTTCTTGGCAGAGGCCTAATTAGCACGGAACATTTATCAGACTTTACCCAGCCCTCCTCCTTCAACCCCGAGCAGAACAAACCACTCAGCCTCTCTCTCAGCTTGGCCTCTCCACACCCTGCTGCCCAGTCCACGCGCAGTTAATGAGAGTGTGGAGCTGAGCCGGTATCGAGACTGAGTCACCCACTCAGCAGCATCCAGTTCCACTACTGATGCACCAGATAATCTGGGGTGCGTCCCACTCGCTCCCTGCTCCGATGGGAGGTGACTGCAGTGTCCTAACTACACGACATCTACAAGGACACTGTCACCGTGAACTGCTGAGCCGCTCAGAGGGCTTCAGGGTGCAGCCGAACACTTGTGCTGCTTCTCAGACTATCAAATGACCATCACAAGAAAAGAGACAAATGGGCAGGAAGGGGTGGGGCGGGCAGGGACGTGGGAGGAGAAAAAGTACTGGCTCACGGTCTTCCCACGGCCAGGAGGGGCGTTCCCTGCCGGGGAAACAAGCTCCGAGTCAGCAGGGCTGTTGCCACAGCCTGCTTCCCACACCGCCCACACAGTGTCTCGGTTTCTGTGCCATGCAGAGAGCCAGGGGAAAAGTCACTGTGATAAGGGAGAGGCAGGGCACGGAGGAGAAGACATTCAGAGGGGCCAGCCTGCCTCCCTTTCCCATGCTGTGTCCCATATGCAAGACCTGCTGACCCTCGGGACACTTGGCAGATGCAGTGGCCTGGCACTTGCTGTCCCCAGTAAGCAGTGTGCTCTGAAATATGCAGAACTGTGTGGGGGCGTGACTCAAGGCAAACACGACCACATTCCATCCCCACAGCAGGGAACAGGACAGGTGAGCGAGCACATGGGTCACAAAGGAGACTGGCAGGTGAGCTGACTGCCAACCGAAAGCTCCGGCCATACTCAAGTCACAGGGGACCTGTGGGAGACGCTGCTGGGCTGCTGTTCTTAACTCCTGACTCAAAGGCCCCAGACTGCCTCCAAACCTCTACTGTGAGGCCAGGGCCACAGTCCTCCTGCTTTGGTTTAAAAGTAGCAAATCTACCAAAAATAAAAATAAAAAACAAAGCACAGAAGTGGCAAAGCTTTACTGAAGGACAGAGAAAGGCACAGATGGGATTTCCAGGAAGAAACACGAGATGCCAGGTTAGGTGGACGAGCTGTCAGATGAGGAGGCCCCACAGAGGAGTTCATTGTTTGCCGAGAGGCAGGGTGGAGGAGGGTAAAAATCGCTCCTCCCCCTCCCCCAAAGAAAACACGTAACTCAAGCAACAACACATGGTGTCTAAATAGACAGGGGCCCGAAACTTGTTCCACAGGATAAAGGCTTCGCTACCAAACTGAGGCTTTCTTCAGCTGCCAAGTGTCTCCGAGGCAATCAGAGACACCTTCGGCCAGCCCTCACCCTCAGGCACACTCTGTGAATAAATGCTCATATTGTTACCCACAGATCCCAAGGTCCGCCAGGACGGGAGTACTTCAGTTAACAACCGACGGAACCTCTGGCTTAGACACTGTAGAGTGCACATATACTGAAATAATGTAGCAGCAAGGCCCCAAAGACCCAGCTCTTAAAGGAAGACGCGTCAAACAGAAATCACCCCTGCAATGGTGCTCAGAGCAGCTGTGGCTAGGAAATGATCTGGTACTTTTAATAGACATCAGCTCTCAGACACCACACTATAGAATTATATATTCTGTATTCTTTGTTTAACTTCTTACTGTGTGTGGATACTGGTGCACGCACCCAGAGGCCAGAGAAGGATGAACTATTTCTGTTCTGTCAACACTCTGTCTTAGTCCCTGGAGACAGCGTCTCTCTGAGAACCCAGAGCTGGCCCAGCAGTCCTAGCAGCCTCCTCCTCTGCGGTCCACAACAGTGTTACAGATGTGCACAACCACACGAAGCTTTTGCCATGGGTGCTTGAATCCTGGTCCTCAAGCATGTTACCCATTGGGCTATCTCCCTGAATATGTGTTTTAAACTACATGAGAGAAAACCTTTGTAGTCAAATATTTGTCAAGCAGGTTAAGTGTTCCTGGAGGTGGAATTGGATAGATAACTCATGGTCTGCCAAGGCTCTGAAAGTCACGACTTCGCTATAATTTTAAGAACATTTATTACTTAGTATGGGGGGATGTGGCGGCCAGAAGAGAAAGGGTGGGGGTCTGTTTTCTCCTCCTGTCACGTGGATCCAGGAGGCTGAACTTGGATTGCCAGGCTCGGTGGCAGCAATGCCCGCCAAGCCACCTTGATGGCCTGAGCCCTTTCTTTTAAAAGTAACAGTGTTTCCTGATGTCTCCACTTAAGCCTCCAATCCCCTGCCCATCATTTAATTGCAGTTACAAGTATAATATGTGACTCATGTCTTTCCTCCCTCCTGCCCTCCCATTCACACTGGAAATTTAAAGTTGTGAAACAAACCAAACCTGTCCAGCTTAATGCAACCATACATGGCACCGCCTTATTTTTTAATGTCACCCGATTGATGCTTCATTAGAATGGAATCCCTTTAAATGCAAGCAGCGTGTTCAGTACAAACACACTAGAAAAACACTCTCACAATGAATTCCAAACATTATGCTTAGACAAAACAACAAACTGTCATTAAACTCAGAAGCAGGGCACCCCACAAGCACACGCAAAACATCCCAAGTTCAAGTTACTGGAGTGTCCACACCCCTTTTACAGTCTCCAGCCTTGATGGTCCCGCCCCAGGAACTCCAATGGTTCTGAGACCAGGAGACAAAAGGAAAGATGTCACTCCACCTAAACACAAGAATTCCCATGGTAAAGCTTATGGGACCTCAAGGTAGGCATCCAATCGTTTTAATCCTCTTTATTGTAAACATGAGCCTTTCTAACAGAGCAGTTGTGTTCCAGAAAAACCTTCTCAGAGCAGCCAGGCTACAGCAAACAGGAGACCCCACAGCTTTTCCAGGGACAGGAAGCTGCGCTTCTGACTGCCCTTGCCCCTGCCTGATCCCCTCAGCCCACGCCCTGCATAGAAGGCAAGAAATGGGAGGAAGCTAACCAGAAAGAGATGAAAGGTGTGCTGTAACCTATCCATCACACCCACAGATAGCTGAGAGCACGGGAAGTTGCAGTCCTGCTGGTCATCCAGCAGCCTGGTCACACGCTGAGACAAAGCAGCCTCCCTGTAGAGGTCTGACAACTCACAGAGAGCAGCCGGCTGCCTGCTTCAGCAGAGTGGAAAAAAGACCCAGAGCCCAGGCAGCCTCAAGCCACGGGAGGCACAACAAAGCACACCGGTCTCTATGCACACACTCCCTGGCATCACCCACCCCAGGAGCCTGGCCCTGACAGGCAGCTGTGGTATTATGTGAGGGAACATGTCACAATCTACCTTAAAGGCTGACCATGTAGATCAGCACCAGAGAAACTTATTCTGTCCCCAGCGCCCATCACATCCTTAGGTATTTAATATTCACAAAGATCACATCTATAGCAAACAACAGAGAAGCTGAGCTGTGCTCTGGGCTGCTGCCATCTTTCTCTTTACCATTCTAGCTGGTAGTGGTCAGAGCCACTCCCAGGCTCTACATGAGCTTCCTTGGTGCTGCTGCCCAGGACCAGTTGCTTTTCGGTTTGTGACTTCCACTCCTCTGCAGCCGACTATGATCCAAGTGCTCTCTAGAGTCCCTGCTAGAGTGAGTCTGCAGTGCAGTGCTGTCCTGCCAGAGACACAGGCTGGAGGGAGCACTTGCCATTCACGTCTAGGTCTAGCACTGCTCTTCAGGTACCTGGTTTCCCCAAGTGCAAACGGGATCCTGAGACAGTTAAGGGCTGCTGCACGGTGCTCAGCGGAGTGTGAAGATGGCAAGGAGCCACAGCACAGCACAGCACAGCACAGCACAGCACAGCACAGCACAGCACAGCACAGCCTGTGAGTGACAGATACCCACAGGACTTAGTTCCCCCTCACTTCCCTTCCCACTACTTATTTTAGATCTCCAGGCTCCTCCCTTCCTATCACTAACTAAATCTCAGTGCTGCTTATGACCCAAGCCACATAAGAGCAGACTGAGGCCAGACATCTACAATTCTTGCTAGAACTACCGCAGAATAGAGATCTTGGCTGAAACTTTTGTCTCCAAATGTCATGTGTAAAGTAATGCAGGCATTTTCCCTTGATACGATGATGCTAAACTTAAGGTCTTAGGTGACCAAAGAGTCCATTTAACACTGACCTATGTGAGCTGTGGTCACAGTGGTGTGCTCTGAGTCTGTGGCTAGCCTTGCTAGTAATGCCATCCACTTGGTGGATAAAGTCTACCTCCTGCAAGCCGGAAGGAACCTGCTGGCACACGGGGATGTCCATGCAGCTGAGCACACACCCACTTTGTTGTATGCCTGCTCTCTGCCTCCTCGGCATTTTTCTCTAGGTGAGAGCCCCCATGTCTTTCCCTAGGAAACCAACACTTCTGCACCTTGCCAGTCTTTGAAGGTCCAAATGCAGATGCCACTGCTTCCTGCTGACTATGTCCGGTAGCCAGCTTGGCTATACACTGTTAGGGAAGACATCAAGGCTGCTGCCTAGGGAAAGCCAAGGGCTGAACTGTAACCTGTCCATAGACTTCTAAGTCTTTATAAAGGTGTCTGGTGCCAATGAACATCTTTCACTATGAGGCCCCCTGGCTGGCCTGGGACTTGCTATGTAAACCTGTCTGGCTTCAAACTCACAGTTTGTCTGTCTCAGCCCTGAATGCTGGGATAAAAGGCGCGTGCCATGCCACAATGCCCAGACATTCCTAGTTTTCAAAGCAACTTCACTTTCTAGCTCTGCTTTAAAAACAAACAGATTTTACCCTAACCCTCCTCAGCACTGGCAGGTTCCTGCTTCCATCTATGAACCCCTGTGCACAGGTGCACTGTGAGTCGAGTCCAGGCTGCAGCAATGTTTTCCCAAGCAGTACATGAGTCAAGACATTCAGGATTTACCTTTGTTCTCAAAGCAACAACATCAAATTAAGAGGCAGA
This sequence comes from Sigmodon hispidus, assembly GCA_004025045.1. Lineage (NCBI taxonomy): Eukaryota > Metazoa > Chordata > Mammalia > Rodentia > Cricetidae > Sigmodon > Sigmodon hispidus. Next base: position 142,412 of record PVIH01002400.1, on the reverse strand, counting down.
ATCCCATGAACAGGTGGGACTCAGAGAAAGCTCCTGGGTCAGAATTCTGGATTTACCCATGCTGGCATGCCAGAGAGTGTGTGTTACCATTAGAAGTCAGAGCAAAGGAATGCCATACATCTCCCACCGCCCTGGAAGCTTATGCAAGAGACTCGGGAATTAATATATACAGGGCTGGAGTAGAGCTTGCTGGTAGAGCACTTGTCTGGCAAGTATGAAACCCTGGGTTTATTCCTTGGCACTACTAAAAAAAAAAATCCAATTAATTAATTAAAAACAAACTCCCCTAAGTAAGTACAAGAAAGGGTGCCATTTAAGAAGGTAGATACTTTCATAAAATAAGTAAATAAACAAAACACCCCAACTCTACAGGATTCTGCATGCACACCTACTCACTGTAGCTACCTTGAGGCATTAATTACTTTAAGTATGAAAACAGAAGCATAGACTTGGCTGGAAAGAGCAAAGAATGAAGTTGCTGGATTCCAGCACGTGCTTGAAACTGATGTCTGGTATCAGCTTCAAAAGGGAGCAGCCTCATTAAGAAATGGCACACCACCATGTCCCGGGAGAAAGAGAGGGCTGTGCGCAGACTCTGACTGGGTAGGAGGAGGGAGCCAGCTCTGCCTCTGCCTTAGCAGAGCTGAAGACTCATCATCTGGAGCATTTCTATCTGGTGAAGGTTCCTGCCAGCCTCCAGCACACAGCCTGCTGTCCGTCCGTCCGTGTTTTCCTCAGCCTTCTTTATTCCTCCCACCCTGAGTGACCCATCAAGCGCAAAAGAGTTCCCTGCCCATATGCAGGTCCTTCCAGCCCAGCCCAGATCTCTAAGGCCCTGACAAGGGCTTGTTAATGCCGGCCACACCCCGCAGACAGCAGAACTGGCCTCATCAGCCTTTTGCTTTTTCAATGGTAGTAAAGGTGCAAAAAAACCCAAGCAAACAAATAACCGAAACATCCTCCCCTCACCCCCAATCTGGGGATTGACATGTTGGCACTATAAGTCAGAATAGAGACCTCAGTCAGTAAGTACTTCTGCGGGCTGCTGCACAGGCTCCCAGGAGAAGCAGGAAGCAGTCCTCAGAAGCCCCAGAGCAGGACCCAGAGGGCATGGCCAGCTCCTCTTACCTGGCTTCTTAGAAGCTGCACACACACCAAGTCCTATTGCAGTTTAAATTTCAAAACAACTGAGACAAACATACAGGAAGTGGTGCGCTTGCTTCTCTTGGCCCCTCCACCCTAATACAGTACCCAGCTCTGGAGGGAGCAGCCTGCTGACATTTAGATGGAGGGTGTGGGCTGGTAGAAAAGCTGTCACAGTCCTCAGAGCTTCTTTCAGACTGTCTCATGCACTGGAAAAATGTCCTTTGCTTTAGACACAACCACCGTAACACAGTGGGGGGGCATGAGAACTAACTTTTTTTTTTAGACAGGTTCTCATGACCTTGTTCTGGCTCTGGCAGAAATCTACCTGCTTCTCCATACAGAAGCACCATACCCAGCCACATTATTTGACTTTTAAAAGCAACTTCCAGAAACAGAATCTGGTAACCCTAAGTTTCTAATGTAGTGTCTTGTCTCATGAATTAAAAAGATTTCTTGTTTGATGGGGGGCAGGCATGGAATGCTGGGGATCAAGCCAGAATTTCAGGCATGCTTTCTAAGGCCTACACTCTCAATAAAGACTGAAATTCTTGCTGAATAACTGGGAGAATGAGAAGGAGACGATGGAAAGTGGCCGATGGTGACCAGACTGTGCAGGGGAGCCCTGAAGAAAAGCACTGCCCCTCTCGCAACAGAGGCTGGCCACGGATCTTGCCCTAACAGCTGTCCAAGAGTTTCTGAAGCACTCTCTGATTTATAAAGTAACCAGATGCCAGAACTTGATATTTTTTTGCTTTTGTTCTTCTTGAAACAGGGTTTTACTGTCTAACATAACAGCCCTGGCTGTCCTGGAACTCACTCTGTAGACCAGGCTGGCCTCAGACTCAAAGATCCTCCTGCCTCAGCCTCCCCAGTGCTCGGATTAAAGCTGTGAGCTGCCACTGCGCGGCCAAACTCTAATAACCATAAGGAGAAGGATGGAGAAACTGCCGTGGGAAGGGAGGCTGAAGAATATGCCTGCCTGTCCCTAAGAATTCCTGAAAAATCCCAGAAATTCATCTGAGGCAACGCTGCACTGTAAAAGCATCAGGCAAACAATGGGAAATGGGCGTGGCTGGTAATTTGGATTTACCCTTTCTGCAGAAACCCCACCTGGCTGAAGGTGCAGTCACACCAATCCTTACATCACTGAGGATGGAGGCAGGGCGGGGTGCGAATGCTACTCTGCAAATGAGGAAGTAAAGCCAAATGAATGAGGAGGGCTAGGTGGGCCTGGGGCCACTGGCAGAGGACAGCTCAACCTGGAGGCTTCACATACTGGACTATGTGTTGAGGGCCGATAGGAAAAATGCCTGCTTTGGAGGAGGGTGGGGACTGAGAGGGCAGTTTCATAACATCTAGGAGGGAAAAATGTACGACTACAAAACAGATCAGCTGTGAAATCCTGAGGGTCCTCTCACCATTCCGATAGCGGGACGGGACACGCCCTGGGCATTATGAAATACCTTCGCTTCATCGCTGATGTCCCAGGTGAAGGAGATGGCGTTGTAAGCGATCTCTTCAATGTTGCTGATGGTGTTGAAGCTTTCTTTGTAGTCAGCTGCACAGAGCAAAGGACGACAAAAAGGAAGTCACAACTGTTAGCAAGCCGGAAACACTCAGTTTTCTGCATCATTCCCTGGACAACTTAAATAAATATTTTCGGGGATTAAAAGAAATTCTAAAATAAGGGAGGAAAAAAATAATCCCAGGACTCTTTAAAAAAAAAATAAATAAATAAAAGCAAACTCAGATATAGTTAATTCCATATCATAACTCAGATATAGTTAATTCCATATCATCGGGTCAAAATTAGAAAGGTTAAGTGTAAAAAGTTCAAGCAACAGTCTTAAGATCTCAAAACTGATCTCTGGAACCAAGATTAGAACTCAATTTTTCTAAGTGGGTGTAGAGGCACATGCCTATAATCCCAGAAATTGAGAGGCTGAAGCAGGAAGATTTTGGTGTGACTTCAAAGGCAGTCTGGGATCTGCAATGAGTTTGAAACCAGCTTGCACTAGATTGAAAGACAAAGATGGAACTCAGCTCTTTTGATTCATACAGAAAATAAGGGAACACAGGAGCCCCAGGTGGGTGGTCAGGGGAAGATGCTTTGTGGAACTGAACCCAGGGCATCCACCACTAGATTATTACAGACCATCGAGATCAGCAACCTAACTCAGGGCAAACCTGGAGAAGTGATTTTCTTTTGCACACTTGGAAATCTCCTTATCATTATCTCTAAATTAACCCCATCACCTCCTAAAGAAAACATTATCACCCCCCAAAATGTGCAGAATGAGTGGGAGGGATAACGTAATGGTTGGATGCCTGCCTAGCGTGTCTGCAGTCACAGGTTCCATCCCAGCACAGGGGCAAAGGAGATAAAAAAAAAAAACAAAAAAACAGGCTAAAAGTGGGACACTCCTGTTAGCTGGCTAAGGTTAGGTTCCTGGCTCCAGAGTCACATGGCAAACCACTGCCTGGGCACAGGCCCCAAGAAGGAAGTGAGGACAGAGCCCTGATTCCAGGAGGCACAAGACACTGCCTGGAACACATCTGTGGCTGGCATCAAAATTCAAATGCTTTCGGCAGGAAGTTCATCAGTGCCAAAAATAATTGGATTTGGCAGGCTGGGCACTTAAGCCTCTGAGGGCAGAGGTGGGCTTCTGGCCACTCACCGATGTCAATGCACCTCTGTTTGGCCGTATGCTGCCGGGAGTGCCAATACTTCCAGTGTCTTAGCTGGTCTTCCCTGCTTTTGTCTTCAGCAAAAACCACCATGATCACACTCTAGGAATGAGAATACAGCGCAACATTAAGGACACCAAGGGTGAGCAACTTCAGGGGAAATCGTTTGGTTTTAAATCTTACAGTGGGGGACTAGAGAGATGGCCCAGCGGTTCAAAACACTTGCTGCTCTCCCAAAGGACCCAAGTTCTGTCCCCAGCACCCACATCTGGCCTTTTCAGACTTCTCTTTTTTTTAATTTTATGTGAATTAGTGTTTTGCCTGCATGTATCACTGTGTAAGGGTGTCAGATCTTGGAATTACAGACAGTTGTTAGCTGCCATGTGGATGCTGGGAATCGAACTCAGGTCCTCTGGAAGAACAGTCAGTGCTCTTAACCCATAAGCCATCCCTCCAGCCCCTGGGAATTCAGACTTTTCTTTTTTTTTATTTTATGTGGCCTTTTATAACAGCCTTTAACCCCAGTTCCAAGGGAGCCTATGCCTCTCAGGGCATTTCTAACATTCTCAAACACTAGCAGAGACATAAAATAAAGGCAAAAATAATCCTTAAAATCAACTCGCAAGGACTGGCACTTTCAGGCCTGTTCAGTTACAAGGACCTGGAAGCATTAGGAACAGAAGCAGGTACAGAACTTACTCGAACTTTGCTGATTGGGTGGTGGATCCCTTCATTGCTGCTCACTTCCTTTAAGGTGACAGGGTAGAACTGGCCTTTGTTCAGGTACGTCATAGTGCTGTCCCCTTGCTTCTGCCGAAGAGACTTCGAGGCTTCTAGGGTGTACTCAAAGTTGTTCCTACAGGACAAAGAAGCACGGGTCTCCTGACAGTCTCTTGGAAGCTTCTGGTAACACCTTAGTCCCGAAGTGCATCTGTGTGTGTGTGTGCGCGCGTGCGCGCGCTACTGAGACAGAAGACCACCAGCAAACATCCAGCTGACTACACCATGTTAGAAGCAGCGTTTGTTCTCTCTAAGATAAATAGGATCCTAAACACAAGTGCTTAGTGACAGACACTCTCAGAGAATGGGCTATGGAATACCCACCGGAAGTTCTATGATGTCATGTCAACAACTAGACATTTGGATGCTTGGGCTACAAATGACATCAGAAACTGGACCTAGATGGTGGCAGGAACTTCCTGGGGTTTGCTGCCAATCTGGTCTTTATGGAGCACAGCACTCAGTCATTTGTCTGCTAGCTCTCTTGTAGCTTTCAATTTGTCTCTAGACTGGTACTCCATGATTGCCTATGTCTCCTATTACTTTACACAACTCAGAATTTTCCGAGGCTTGATGCCAGCCAATTACACCTATGCTTTTAAATAAAGTTTTATTAGAAAATAGCCACACTATTTGATTACGCCTTATCTGCAGGCCCCGTTTTCATCACGACAGAAAAGCTGGCTAGTCACAAGGCTATCTAGCCCACAGAGCCCAAAGTATTTATTGTCTGACATGTCACGGAGAGCACTTATTGGCTCTATGTAAACCCTAATATTTGTGAGTTTATGATCCTTGTACCTTGAGACCTACTTAAAAAGGAAGTCTAAATCCCCCAGGGCCTTACATTTATTTATTTGTTTGTTTCTTTATTTATTTAGTGTATGTGTGGAGATCAGAGGACAACCTCTGGTAGGTAGGTTTCTGCTTCCACCTTGTGGTCTTCCGGACTGCACTAGGGATCATCGAGCTTCGTGGCCAGTGCCATCTCACTGGCCTTGGCTTTTTTTTTTTTTTTTTAAAGACTTATTTATTTATTATACATTAGACAGAAGAGAGCACCAGATGTCATCATAGATGGTTGTGAGCCACCATGTGGTTGCTGGGAATTGAACTCAGAGCCTCTAGAAGAGCAGTCAGTGTACTTAACCTCTGAACCATCTCTCCAGCCTGCTTTTTTTTTTAACTGCAAAATATGATGCAGTTAGATACATAAAAAATTAAATCCTAAATTTAAAAACAATCTTGAAGTGTTTATATATTTCTTGAGAACCTAGAAAGTGCTCCTATTTCCAGAGTTGGATGCAGTTTTGCGAAGCTAAGGTTGCTGGGTTAGAAAAGAAACTTACTTCTGTTTATCTTTAACAAGGGTAATAAAGTCCTTTGTCCACCTGTTTGCCCCTAACTGTCAGCTATCCGCACACCTTTGGGAACAGACGCCTCAGTGATCTCCCTTGTCTCTCCTTCAGATTCCACCCCATTACAGCACAGAAGGAAGGGTCCAGGGAAGGAAACAGTACCAACACCAGGAGCCCGGGAAGCCAAATCCAGAGACCCGCCTCTAATGGCCAAAGGGAAAGTTCCCCAGCCAAGGTAAGGCTGCAGCTGCAGAGGAAGAGGATGGAGAAAGCACCAAAGACACCTCAGATCTGTCAGGACCAACGCACCAGGAAGAGAAGTGATCACAGAGGCTGAAAATCCAAAAGTCAAGTAAAAAGACAACTATTACCCAGAAACACTGTCAAACACATAGTCCTCTGAGTTCATGCCTGGCATCCGAAGACTGAGGTCCGACGGGAAGAAAACCTGAAACATCAAAGTGGTGAGCCACGACCATTTAACTATCATCATGGTTACTAATGATGCAGTTAGATACTGTCCATCCGGTATGGACAGCATGAGGCATAGGGTAACCCACAGCCCTTTTGAGGCTCATTTCAAAATAGTAATTTTAAATCTATAAAAAAATAAATTAAGAAGAGTTATAAAGGGTAAAAATATCAGTCTGGTGTGGTGTCTTGCACCTTTAATCCCAGTATTCATGAGGTAGAGGCAGGTGGATCTCTGAGTTCAAGGCTAGCCTGATCTACAGAGCAAGTTCAAGGGCTGCACAGAGAAACCCTATTTTTTGTAAAAGCAATAAATAAATAAATGACTAACAAAAATTAAGTATCTAATTTTACACTCACACTGACACACAGACACTTCACAAAGTGTCTGCTGTCCGTCCACTCTCCCCTTTCTTTATCTTTCCCACACATCACATGTTCAGAGTCTAGAGTCTGCAGCCAAAATACAAAAATCAGGAGTCAAGTTTGCACTAGGGCTGGGCAAGTCTGCTACCCTTTCCTGGAAAGTCAGTTTCTCCACCTAAAAGACCCTCCGGGGCAGTAAGGCCCACCTCCAACACCCTTAGTGCCTCGCTTCTCCCATGGGAGGTCTGCACGGTCAGACGGTTCCAACTCTGGAACTCACAGAATGACCTGATGGCCACCGCCAGTTCTGAATTCTGCCACCCAGTCAGCAGCCGTCAGCACACACTGACAGAGCTTGCTTGGGTCTAGAATGAGAGCTGAAAAAATGCTATGAGAGTGCAGTTGTGGTCAGTGAGGATTACACACGGGCTTTCTTTCTCTCTCCCCAGCAAATCTCTCAGCAGAAAACATAATAGTTAACTCAGATGTTGGTAAGATTACCCAGGTGCCCTTGATGATAATTTTTGGATTTGTAGGTTTAGCTTACAAATTATACCTACGGGCCTTTCTCTTAAAAAAAAAAAAACAAAAAAAACAAAAAAAAAAACAACTTTTTATTCCTGATCCACTCATTCTGGGCTAAGCTTCAAGCTTACATAACCAGGAAAAGGTGGAACCCAATACTTAGACAAACACGCTGCCGTCTTAGGAAGATGTTTTGTCTTTTATACCTCCTGAACACCCTCCTTGAAGGTCTCTGAGAAGGTGGAGTCTGGAGTTCTCCGCTGAGCATTCGGAGGCTGAGTGCCAGAGCTGAACTGGTCAGTGCTGAGGCTTCGGTCGAAAACTACCACGCGCTCCGCAGCGGGCTCAGGATGGTATACCGCTTGAGGGATTCCCACAGCAAAGCCGTGTGGCTGGATCTCTGTCTTGATGGAGTGGGTAGGCATGGTTGCTATGGAGACAGTGACTGTTGTATCAGGAGCTGTCAGGTGGCCTCTCTTATCAGCACCCATTTGGTTGCCATGGGGGAGGACAATGTTGAAGGGCACGTTTTTCAGCACTTGTACCCTGTTCTCTCCGGCAGATATGAGGGGCTGCTCCGCCACGTTTGGCATACTGTTTCTTCAAGAGAGGAGAAAGGACATTGTATTTTCAGCCTTGGTGCTGATACAAGGCTTTGATGATTTGTGAGGAGAAGGTGTTGGGGTTCCAATTAGGGTTTCATGCATATGGAGCACATGCTCTGGTACAAATAACTCATCACTCTGATCTGGGCTCCTCACAGTAGCAGGACACTTAACAAAAGCCAAGTTCACAGGAAATGGAGAAAGGGCCCATTCCCAGTAAAGACCCCACAGCCATCAATCAAGCAAAACCCAAAGCAAAAGCACAATTGCTCTGACGAGACCCAGAGCACTCGTTAGGATGCGCTATTCCCAGTAATCCTGATGTAGATCCTCATATTTTATTATAAACCTGAAGCTGTGAGTGCACAGACTTTGGAGAGAGACCACCTGGGTTCAAACTATGTGCCAGCTTGAACAAGCTATTTTGTCTCTCAGGACTCCATTCTTATCTATGAAATGTAAAAACAATTCTTCCTAGCTTGTATCTCTGTTGATGTGATAGAACACTACGACCAAAATCAACTTGGGGAGAAAAGGCTTGCAGGTCACAGTCCATCACCGAGAGACACCATGGCAGAAACTCAAGGAGACCACGGGAGAATACTGCTTACTGGCTTGCTCTCACTTGCTCAGCTACCTTCTTTATATAGCCCGGATCTGCCTGCCTAGGGATGGCGCCGCCCACAGTGGGCTGAGCCCTCTGACTTCAATCAAGAAAATGCCCCATAGGAACGCCCACGGGCCACTCTCATAGAGGCCATTCCTCATTTGAGATTCCCTCTGCCCAGGTAGGTTTGTCTAGGTTTGTGTCTAGTTGACAAAAACTAACCAGCACAGTGGGTGTCTGTCCCCTCACCGGGTGCTGAGGATGCAATTCAGGGAAGGACAGCCACGCGCGCACACGCTCATGAGTAAGTGCTGCCTCACTTAATATTGATGCTATCTGGCTACCCCCAAAACCATTATCATACTTTATCAGTACATATTTTGTATAAAATTAATTGTGGTTTAATATTTAGGAAATATAAGTGTGTAATTTAAAAAAATAATTATTTTTGAATATGTGTGTGTATGTATGTGTGTTTACATGTATGTGTGTGTGTGTGTGATATGTACGTGCAGCCTGCTGAGGTCAGAAGTCGACTCCGTAGAGCGATCCCTCTCTTACCTAGTTCCAAGGACAGCATTTAAGTTTTCAGACCCTTTTCCTGCCAAGCTGTGGCTCTAGCCTGGTCCCGGGCACAGAATCCAGAGCCCTCGTGTATGTACTTGGCAAGTGTTCGACCATCAAGGTTTCCTGGTCCATGAATGTATTTTTAAAGCCTGTGGAAATCTTACAAACTGACAATGTCTGTTTTGTACATCTCAGAGTTCAGTAAAACTACTCAAACTCTGAACTGTAAATTCACTCCTCAGGATGGATTCTAAAGACATGTCAGGGGGCTGAGGCCAACCTTGACAACTGTGGCTTTGTCACAGCAAAAGACTAACTGTGGCTGCAAAAATCAGTACATTCTGAGTTTATTTCCAGACACTCCAGAAAAAGTATATAAAGTAAGACATGAAGTGCTTCTAACATTAAGGGAGAGGAAAGAACAGCTTCAATATTACAGCTGCTGAGATGGCAGTAAATATATGCTGCCTTCTACCACTTCTCTTTTTATGGTGCTTGAAAAGATTCATAGTAAAAAGGAAAAACAATAAACTCTATAAATGAGACGATCTCCAAAAAAATTATGAAAGTTTAAGTAGCAATACGGAAAATAGTTACAAAACAAGTTACATATAATGAATGCATACTTCCCAAAACTATCTGCAACTGTAACCACAGCTCCGGTAAAGAACCAATTGTCAGGGGTGTGGAAGAGGAACCAATGGATATTCATTCCTTAAATCAATTTCTGTCCCTTTCCCCTGCAAGACGGGATTTGCCTGTTACAGCCCAGGCTGGCCTTGAACTCCTGTTTCAGGATCCCTAGGATTACAGCTATATGCTGCCATGCTGAGCTGTTCTATTTTTATTACTAATAAAACAAGGGTCAATTTAAAAGCTGTTTTGTAGGGCCAGCAAGATGGTTCAATGGGTAAAGGTGCCACCAAGACTGACCACTTGAGTTCCATACCTGGAAGGGGCAAGAGGGGACTTCTGTTCAGCTCCTTTATGACCGTCACAGGCACATCTTGGTACACACAAATAAAATAAACAAATGAAAACTGTATCTTCTAAAAATGTTTTCTGGCCATAGATTGAGTTCTAATCAATTCACTAAAGTTTTAACCTAAAATGCCTTTAAGAGGAGCTTGGGCACCATTCACTGAATTTTACTTAGGCCAACAATTCCAGAGTCACTAGCATGTAATTTTCTTCCTGTTTTTTTCTTTTCTTTTCTTTTTGCAGATTTGGGGATTACACCCAGGACCTTGCCCATGCTAGCCAAATGTTCCATCACAGAGCTGTGTCCCAGCCTTGCTTTGTCTGAAACAGGCTCTCACGAGAGTCCAGGGCCCCTAGAACTCCTGAGCCCCTTCTTTTGTCTCCCAGCTGCTGGAGTTACAGGCATGTGCCACCACACCCAGGTGGTTGTTAGACTCTCCCCCATCACATCCCCCTTTAGAGGGTCTCAACACAGATGAACAAACACTTCAGGTTTTCTAAAAACATCACTCTGGAAGAGTAGAAGTCAATGGTTATGTTTTCTAGGAAAGGGAGCATTGCTTAAATACAGTAACTTCTCAGAGGCAAAGAATCGGACTCCGAGATGAAGAGTCACTCTCCACCGAGGGCTCTTCCACTAGAACCTTCCAGTTTTACTGGGCAGAGCCTGCCTACCTCTTCATGATGTATCCTTGTGTACACCGCCTGCCTCACTTACCTTTTGCTGTGCTCTGGTTCCGGGTGCTCTCCCTCTGGCTTGGCTGTGGATGACCTGCGCTCTCTAGGGACCTAAAGCATTAACACCAACGAGAGGGATTCAGTCCTTATCCGGGGAGAAGCCTTCACCTGAGGACCCACTTGTTCATTCATGTCCTGGCTGCCTGCTGAGCTAACAACCTGGTCACCATTGCAGGGGTGACAAAAGCTGAACAGACTCAGATATCACAGATCCAGTCTGTCATGGGATTTGTTTCTTCTTTATTTAAAAAATTCAAAAATACGTGTTTTTGGGCTGGAGAGATGGCTCAGTGGTTAAGAGCACCATCTGCTCTTCCAGAGGACCCGGGTTCGATTTCCAGCACCCACATGGCAGCTAACAACTGTCTGTAGTTCCAGGCAAACACCAAGGCAAATAAATAAATAAATAAAGTTTAAAAAAAAATACGTGTTTTAGTTTATGTGCATGAATGGTTTACCTGTACCCAGGTCAGAAGAGGTTACTGGATGCCCAAAGACTGGAGTGAGAGATACCTTTGAGCCATCGTATGAGTGCTAAGGACTGAAGCCAGATCCTCAGGCAGAGCAGCCAGTGCTATTAACCCCTGAGCCATCTCTCCAGCCCCGTTCTACACCTTTTATAACTCTTATTTTCTTTGCCTCAAAGCTGAAAAGCAGACAAATGACACTGGGCACACCGTGACATTAACCTGCCTGGTCCAAAGAGGTGCACAAATGTTGTTGAGATATTTGCAGTACAAGAATTCTTCCATATTTCATTATTAACAACAAAACAGGGGCTTTTGAGATGACTCAGTGCTTAAGAGTGCACATTGACCTTGCACAGGAGTTTGGATTCTAGCACTGACATCAGGCAGTTCACAGTCACCCCTTAACGCTGGCTTTGGGGAATCCAGCTCCCTCTTCTGGCCTCTATGGACACTGCACTCACTTGCAGACACTCCTCCATAAATCCCCATACACATACACATGGCATGAAACTATGTGCTGCTTGATTTACTAGCAAACTGTTTTTAAGGCACTGCTAGTTATTAAGTAATAATAGTTGACATTCACAACAAGAAATTCAAATGGCCATCCCTGAGCATCTGTCATTGGTTAAGCCAAAGGGACAGCAGACCCAGGCCACTCCCCAACACCAGAGATGACAGTCTGTGGCAGGAACTGAGCAGGACCCCTAACTGAATACATTCTAGTTGCGGAGCCTGAGAGTCAAAGTAACACACAGGCTATCCAGTGTGACACAGGTTATCAGTGAGAGGCAGCTGAATTACTAGGACTCCATTAAGAACCATGAGGTAGACTGGTACAAAAACCCATACGCAGCACACATGATAGTTAAGGCTATTTCAACTGTCTAGAAACAGACAAGATAAAGGTATTTTGATCTTAGAACAAGGCTCTGGAATTGTAAAAGTGTGCTTTTCCCCCCACCAATCCCAAGGCTTTGTAATAGTGGTTACAGAAAAGGCGCCCACTCTGACCACCCGGAAGGGGAAAGAAAGCCAGGTCAGTTGGCAACAACCCCTTTTCACGACACCAAGAACCAAGTTTGTTAAAATGTTCAAACTAGGAGACATGGCTACTACCTTCTTTTATAGCAGCGTCTCCTTCAGCTAGGGCCAGAGCAGCTGTTTAAAAACCACCCTTTGATTCTATGATCGCAGATGCTTGGCTTTGAACCACAGAAAGCCAGAGTGCTCGTTAAACTATTTATAGTCACTAAAGAAGCAGCCAGCCCAACATTCAGCAAATGACTGTTTTATAGGCTGCTGAATCAGGTGCGTCTGAGAACGTCATTCAGGCAGGGCTGCAAAGAGCCCACAACCCACCTTGTAATAGTCATAGAGCAAGCCCAATGCGGCTGCGCTATCTTCATCTCCGTTGATGCTCATCATCGCTTTGGTGGCTGCAGTGAGAGGGTTTTCCAGGAAAGACTTCCAGGCTTCATCCTCGCTAGTGTAGGAGCGCCGCTGTGGATAAAGGGCTTCATTCTGAAGAACCAGCACTGGCCTTTTGCTTCAGAGGAAGAAATTTAAAGTTAAATCTACACTTCTCACAGCAAGACAGCTTACAAGCTGTTTAAAAACAAAAACAAAAACAAAAAACCCTAAACAAACATTTCTTTGACATTCCTATAAAATAGGACAGAGGGCCCTGTGCCAGGAGAGCATGACAGGTAGGCGGCAGCTCAGTGGCAGGGTGACTGCCTAGCAATGGGCAAGGCACTGGCTGCCATCTCCTGCATTATAATGAAGCATCAACACCTTCTGAAGTTCTGCCTAAAGAAAACTCAGTAAATGAAATGGTATCCATACTCCTCTTAAAGGTATTTTTGGAATAAATAACATTCAGAAAACTTTGGCTTGATTTACACAACATATTTTCTAAAGGCATGTTTTAAATCACTTTGTGGCCTGTGAGCTATATCAATGACCCTAGTAAGTCATGAAGACCCACTCAGAAGGCAGAGGCCCCGTCAGAGACACGGAGAAGATGTGACTTGTTCCACCTACTTTACAGCAGTACACAGAGACAAAGCAAAGAATGGGTGCTTTTCAAACACACTCAGGCCGGAGTCCTCTTCCCCAGCCCACGAAGGCCTGCACATGACTTTCCTCTTCCCCTTAAACAGCTCCTTCCGAGAAGGGACAGGAAGGAGCGACCAAATGAACGCAAAAGGGACATTTCACTTAATCCTTCAGGGTATGTGAGAAAGTTAGAAGACTCTACTGTTACTAGAAGAAGGAGCCTGGAATGTAGCCAAAGGGGACTATAAATCAATAAAGCAGCATAATTTTCTGGCATGGGAGTGAACTGCTTATCTTAGAGATAAACACAACCTACAACAAATGAGGCCATCAAATGAAAAATCAGCCTTTTCAAAAAGCAGTGGACAGACAGATCTGCTCTGAAGTATCTTTACATAGGCCCCAGGAGTGGCCCAGGAGGCAGAGATGCCCGCCCCTGGGTCTGATGGCTTGACTTCTATCTCTGGGACCTACAGAGTGGAAGGAGACAACAGAGGTCTGCAAGCTGTCCTCTGACTTTCAAAACTCTCTCTCCTCTCTCTCAGCAAATTAATAAATCAATTAAAAATCTTCCTTAGCCAATGAGATGGTTCACCTGATAAAGGAACCCGAGTTAAATCTCTAAGACCCACATGGAGAGAGAGGGCTTGCGAAAGTTATCCTCTGACCCCTCATGAGTGTGCGTGTGTGTGTGTGTGTGTGTGTGCGCGCGCGCGCGCACGCGCGTGTGTGTGCGTGTGTAGCACAAATGCAATCTCATACAATAAAGTGTAAAAAAGAAAATATTTACTAGGCTTTAGGAATTCATGGCGTAGCTCAGGTGTTGAGTACGTGATTTCTCTCCTCAGGATCCAGGGCTTCCTGGGATTAATCTTCAATGCTCCCTTCCCCCCAAATAAATACAATCTTTATTAGTTTTTCACATCAGGCAAGGACTATTTCATGTTAACAGTGCAGTTTGTGGGAAAATTCCAGAAAAATCAATGGTGACTTTAATGACGCTTTATAGGAGATTTAATTTAAATGATTCAAGCAAACATTACCAGTTCCAAAAACTGGAAATGTCAACAGTCTCAACAACTGTTCAGCTGGTACTATTTAGTCAGTCAATAGAAAGAAAAAAGAGGAACACTGAGTTTAGCCAGCCGGAGCCGTACTTGGTGTGTGTGAAGGAGAAAGAGTGGAGGTGTCTGGAACTTCTCTGAATGATGGCTGCCCTGACAAGCAGAATGTGAGGCTCAGTCCTCATTGCAACACATGGATGAAATATGTAAATGGCCTAAAGGTGACCCTACCTTTCTAAAAGTGAGTGTACAAAGTCTGATTATCTTTTCAAGTAATCAACAAAGGTTAGGGCTTGGCAGACACCCAAATCCTTCAAAAACAGATATAGATTTAGGAAGAAAAAAAAGAGGGGGGAGGAGAAAAAGGAAGGAAAGAAAAAGAAAGAAAGGAAGGAAGGAAGAAAAGAAATTGAAAAGGAGGACATCTTTGAAAAGGGGAGGAAAAATCCAGCAACTTCATCTGCCCTCACAGTTGCAGAGCCCATGTCTTTACCTTGTGCCTATGAAGATAAAGGCTTACGTTGGAGGCAGGCTTATTATATTATTTTGAAATTAAAAAATAGAGAAGACTTACCTCTCCAGAAAGCTCAAGTTTTAACCAAAGAAAGAAAAATACACAAAATGGCAAGCCCCAAGTCCTGAACCCAATGGTGGTACTATACCCTGTTGAGATTCCCTGTTGTACGGCTGAGCTATTATTAATAGCTTAATAGCTACTTCCAGATGATTCTCACAGCAGTTGGCTCGTCCAACAGTCGTAATGCTAGTTTTTCAAGCTTGCCTTCTCCTACCATCCCATCCTACATTGGTACAAGCATCAAAAAACAAATATTTTCCAAGTGGCTTTATGTCTGCAATTACCCTGAAGGCATTTTATATTTCCCAAGTATGCCCAAGGCCGAGAGGTTAGCATTGGGACTTTTTGCCTCGTCTAAGTAGAGGAATAAACATCAGAACAATTAGAGCCCACTTCTTCATGACCAGCAAGCTGTAGTTCAGCCCTGAAGGTTCATGGGTGTTTTCGAACGAGCCTCAGACCTTCAAGAAAGCCAAGCTGTAATTGAAATTTTCTACAAGATAGGATTAATCTAATGCTGACTCCACACACAGCTAACCTCCTTCAGAAAACAAGCACGAGAGAGGAGAAAAAAAAAAATCCACCCTTACCAAGTAACTACGAGGCCAATTCTCTGCTCCAGATTTACTGAGCTGAAACAAACCAACTCCGTCTTTCAGGACATCTTTACATTTATAAAAAGTTGCGAGTAATACAGTTGCCCCTTAGTCCTGCTAATGCCTGATCACATCTTAACACCACCAATGCACACTCCTCGCTTGTTTCTTAAACCCCAAACTCCCAAAAGGCAATCCCGATCCGAAAGAATTCTGTTTATGACCCTGCTTGCAGTTTCTTCCTCTGGATATTCCCGAACAGTAGAAAACAGTCTTCTGTAATTACCGTCGGTGATGCAAGAACACCCACAACAGTTTTCTCACACTGCAGCCCCAGCGAAGGAAACGCGCGGGCAGCGGACACTTCAACCTTCCCCTACATCTCTCGCTCCCGCAGCTCGGCAGGTGACAGCAGGCTGACCGGGGTCCACCCGTCCCCGCCGAGCCATGAGTGCGGAGCCCGGCGACCCTCAGACGGCGGCGAGCCGAGGGGCCGAGTGTTCCAGGCTCGCCCCGCCCAGCCTGGCCACGAAGCTCCCCGCTCGGAGCCCTGCAGGTGCGGTGGCCCCCGGGCCCTGGCCGGACTCGCGCCCGTGCCTCACTCACTTGTCGTACTCCTGTGTCATCGCGCTCGCTCGCTTACTCGCCGCAGCCGGGCCGTAGAACTGGACTTTCGGGTTGGGACAGTATACCCGATCCGGGGGGAGGAGGCGGCGGCGGGCGGCGCGCGGCGACAGGCGGTGGGTCCGGAGCGGCGGCCCCGACGGGTTGGGTTCGCTTTTCTCGCTCTGAGCCGGCTCGACGCGGGCTACGCGCACTGGGCGCTGGGCTCGGCTTCCCATTGGCTGGCGGCGCGCCGGCAAGGGGCGGGGCTTAGGGAACATGGGGGCGGGGAGTTTTATATGATTGGTGGGATCGCAGGGTTGGGGCGGGGTCTGAGAGCCGGGAGGTAGGGCGTGGAGGGGGGTGCCCACGCGGTGCTCGGAGGCCGCAGCGGCGGCGGCGCTGGAGGAGCTTGCGCGCCGCTGGCCCCCGGTGGCGCCGGCTCGCAGTGGTGCTGGCGCCGCGAGGCTTCGGTGCGCACCCGCGTGGGCGCGTCTCATCTTCCAGTTCTCGCTCGCGGTCACTTCCCCGGCTTCATGGCCTTTCTCTGGGAGATATCTTGGGAAGGTTCCGTTCTGTCTTTGCAGCTGTGCAGGTTTGGAGTTTTCCTGCTAGTCCGTCTCTTAGTGCCCACTGTGTGACAGTCGCAAATCTGCACAGCCCCTTACCTTCATAGCTCATTTTACTCCCCGCCAGCGATCCCTATTTATTGGGTGCCTACCTCGTGTCACGGACATTGGGCCACAATAAGCCTCTTCCCAAGCTCCAGAGGCCCCCACCAGCCTCCCCGGAGCTTACCTCTCCATCTGCTGCTTAGAACTGCATTTGGGCTTCCAGCGTCCTCTACTCCCAGCTGCCCGCGCGCTCTCTCTAGCCAACTCCAGGTTGGTTTCCACCCTCTTCCTCCTATACTCTTTCCTCTGATGGAGCCTTTTCCTGTGAGTCTGCTTTTTTAACTTGAGCCTGAGGCCTACTACAGTCCAGACAGGGTCCTAGGCACCGAAGACGGAGAAGAGGTAGAGACACAAATTTCCCTGTTTTCTAGCGCATCCTAGTTTGGGAGTCACGGTGATTCCTTTGGTGTACCGAGAGGTGGCAAACTCTGTGGGCAGGTGGTGAGGGTTAAGCATCCTAAGTACTCCATAGGAGTGAAGGCACAGCCATGGGCTGGAATGGCAGGGTCATCAGCGTGTCCACTGAAGAGCTGAGTGAGCAGAGACCAGTTACCAGAGAGTAACAGGCGGAAACTAGCACTACACCGGATTCTGTAAGGTCTTAAATAAGGAAGCTTTGTGGGCATAGACAGACCTTATTTGTGTTTTAAAATAATCTGGCCACTGAAATCGCCAGTGGGACGCAATTTCAAAAATACAAGCAAAAGATAACTAGTAGCCAGCGGTGTGGCCAGGGGTAGTGGAGCACTGAGAAATGTTTGAATTCTAGATGCATTTGTGTTAGCAGAACGAACAGGGTTGCCTGAGAAAGTTAGAGAGTTTCATGGATAGATGGTGTGTCTACAATCCCAGGACTAAGAATGTTGAAGCAGGAGGCTTTCCAGTTTCAGGCCAGTCCCAAAATCACCACCACCGGGGGGGAAAAAAAAAAAAAAAAAAAAAAAAAGAAAAAAGAGTTGAGAATAACCAGATGTTTTGCGCTTAGTAAAGGGATAGAATGACTTCTCCCCTGAGATAGTGATAGGCAGTAAACATAGATGGTTAAGGGTGAGCAAGGGTCCTGTTTAGGATGTGCTAAGTTTAGAGTCCAATTTTCATCTGAGTAGATGTGTCACATAGATGGATACTAGACTGGAGTCCAGGAGGAAAATCTGGACTGAAATTTGACCTCTAGGCATGGTCATCCTGGGGGTGGAATTCAAAGCCTTGAAATGACTGAACCTCCAAGGCATGGAGGAGGAAATAGGATGCAATGGACCCTGGGTCCTGGAGCCTCCAACATGAAAGGCTTGGAGGGGGAAGAGCCTGTAGAGGGGACAGAGCCGAGCTTTGAGAAAAATGAAAGCATGGGGGCCATGAAAGATGCTGAACCAAGAGGAAGGTGCGTCCTTTCTAAGGACTGAGCACATAAGGTCACCATGCCTTTGTCCTCTGTAAATCACCCTCTGTTCTCCACCCTGCCTCCTCATGTCTCTAAGGCCCCAGAGCCCCAGTCAGTAACCACAGCTACTTCCAGCCTCTGTGCCCAGCCCTGGTATGATACTGGGGCCTACTACCTGGTCTTTCTTTACTTGATAGTTCTATATTTAAGAGACGTACACACATGCATGCATGCACATACAGAGAGAGAGAGAGAAGAGAGGTGTCCATATTCTTGCTGGAGTCTTCCTTCATAAAGCTTAATTCCATGTCACTCCCAGTAAAGCTCACCCTTCCCAAGTCAGCTGCTACTCTGGAGATTAGCCGACTCCACTCAGAGAACTGGGGGGACTTTTGTTCCCCTATCCAGACTTCTTGAGCCATCCTGTGTGACCCACAATGCCTCCAGCATACTTCCAACATTTACCATGCCCTGTTTGTCATGTGCAAGATTCTTATGTGAGCTTTTCCAGAGGGGACATTGTTCTTCTGACATTTCTTGGTCCCCAGCACTGCCATGCACACGGAAAATGTCCTACAGATTGTTGTTAAATGGCACAGTTTTCTGTAGGCACCCAAGGCCCCACATTCTGGTCCCTTCCAACCTTCCTGTGGGACTGGCAGGTAGGCCTCTTGTATAGAGGATACTAAGGAACATTGGTCTGTTGGGTCCACTGTCTGACTCACAATGAAGACATGTTAAGCCATAAAATCAGAAACTGAACAGGAAGGCCCCACTGGTCATAGATGTAGGAATAAAAACATATAGTTTTAGATGTGGTGGTGCACAATAGTAATCCCAGCAGTCGGGGGTAGAAGCAGCCATCCTCATCTATAGAGTGAGTTCAAGGCCAGCATGGACTACATGAGTCCCCGGAACAAAACAAAAAACAGAAAAAATGGTGGTCTTATTTCTGAAGTTCAAATCCACATCTGTGAATTGTTAGCTTTATGCCTTTATTTTACTTAAATTTTTTACACTTATTTATTTACTTTAGGGAGCGGTTCTCTTCCCATCATGTAGATTCTAGGGATTGAACTCAGATCATCAGTCTTGATGGGTTCCCATACCCACCGAGCCTCCTTGAAGGCCCTTAATTATACTTTAACATTATTTTTAATTATAAGAATAATAACTACTCATAGTTCAAGATAAAGACATAGTAGGGGGGAGGGAAGAAACATTTAAGCAACACAGAAAAGCTAGAGCTCAGATGGGCTCCTCCAGCCACCATTGCTACTCCCCTGAGACAACCGACCACTTGTAACTGCTTTTGTGTGTTTCCAGATTTTTCTATGTAAATAAAAACATATAGGATTCCTACAGGGACAAGTTACTACCTCTTACATTTTTCACAATTTTCATGTCAGAATACTGGAATTTATTTCTTTCAGGGGGCTAGTGGTCAGCAGTGTTTTCTCTTGGCTTTTCAGAATCACAGACGTTCACAATAAACATCCTTCCAAGTACATTCTTGCACACTAAGCCAGGCATAGCCAAGGGAGAGAGTCTTAGAACTGGAGTTGGGGGTAGGGTGGGATCTATGCACACTTGCATTTTAAAATTGACATTTTTACTATTGCACATGTGTGCACATGATAGGTATATCTGGGCCTGCTTGTGTGCCAAGGTGTACATGCACCAGTCAGAGCATGGCATTATGGCGTTCTCTACTTCGGCCTTTATGTGAGCTCCAGGGATGAAACATAGACATGTTCACAGGTCTGTGTCACACCATCCATCTTACTGCTTTGAACTGCATTTCTAAAGCTATGAGTGGGGCTTATCTTTTTGGAGAGGCTTCTTAAACCTAAGAATGGGAGCCAGGTGGTGGTACACATGTCTTTAATCCCAGCACTCGGGAGGCAGAGGCAGGTGGATCTCTGAGTCTGAGTTCAGCCTAGTCTGCAGAGTGAGTTCCAGGACAGGCTGTAAGGCTACACAGGGAAACCAAACCAAAAGAATGTGGTAGTATTGTTGCCTTCTGCTTTGTTTTTCTGAGATAGAATCTGGTTCTATGGCCCTAACTGATCTCAAACTTCTGGGCTCAAACAATCCTTCTCCTCGGGGCTTCTGAGCAGCTGTGTCCAGGCATGCAGGGATGCAGCCAGCTGCAATCTGACTTTCCTTGTTACTATTGCTCTAATTTGGGGGATGTGCTTGTTTTTTAGGTAGTCTCACTATGTACCCCATGGTAACCCCAAACTCATGGGCCTGCTATCATAGGCTCCTAGGAGCTAGGGTTATGGAAATGTTACACCATGCCCAGTCAATGGCACTGTTTTAAAAACAAGAGTGTATCCTAAACAATAGGTGTCAGTAGGAAAGTGAGGGGAGTAGTTTTGAGTGTTATGGCATCAACTTGAATGATATATTTCAAGACTTGGCCACAGTGGGGTGTGTGTGAGTGTATGACCTGCAAGCAGAGAGGAGTCTATCTGGGAGAATGACGTGTGCTGTGGAGAGGGGGATAGCAGAGGGGGGGCAGGAACGGAAGTGAGGGTCAATGACACATACGTATGTATGTGTGTGCTAGCTTTAAAAATGAAAGATACAAGTAAACTTAACCCCCCCCCAAAAAAAAAAGGTTGGGAGTGGTGGCTCAGGACTTTAATCCTAGCACCTGGGAGGCAGAGGCAGGCGGTCTCTGTGAGTTCAGGCCAACCTGGTCTACAGAGTGAGTTCCAGGACAGCCAGGGCTACATAGAACCCTGTCTGGAAAAACAAATAATGGAACAAAACAAAATCCCACAATGCCTGGCACATGGACATTTGAAGATGTCTTCTGTCTTCTCTAGAGTATATCGCAGTGGTGGAGCATGTGCCCAGGCTATGAAATACCCTAAGAGCAGGAACCTATGCTCAGTCCACAGGCAGCCGTTTGTCTGAGTCCCCGCCTTCCGTGATGTCAGGCCTGATGAAAGGCTGGTATGTAAGGGACATCTCCAGTGGCTCAATGACAGTGGCATAGCATCTGTGCCAGATCTAACCACCCCACCCAGCTTACCATTCCAGTCCTTTGCCAGCCTGAGATGAAAGGCTTTCTTTCCACCCTGGAGAGCAGAGCGTGGGAGGCAGGGAAGGCTGACTCTCCCCGCTGCCCCTAGCCGTGAGATGTCGGAAGCTGTTTTACCTCCGAGTGGGCAATCAGATCATTATCACTACTATTATTAAGGCCTTTTGCTAGTTTTAAAGAAAAATGTCACAAATTGAGAATAGTGGGACATACCTACAATCACCTCCCTTCCAGAGACAGGAGGCTTAGGAAGCCTGCACTAGTGTGGATTGCATAGGAAAACCCTCTCAAAAAAAAAAAAAAAATGTAACAGGAGGTTAAAGAATACTAAACTTACGACCTCCTCACTTTTTAAAACTTTACCTCTTATTTAAAAAAAAACAAAACCAAAAACCTGTCAAGCATATTAGCATCAGTGATTATTGTTTTTCAGGATGGTAATGACATCAGTCTTCCTTGGGGAGTATCTATCTAGTGGCCAGCAAGATCAGACACATCCACAGCCTCTGGTCCTCAAAGCTTTTTGAGGTAGTTTAAGGTCATCTCACATAGATGGGGAAGTTGCTGTAGATAATTAGTTCCAAAGTCTCCAAGCTGGTAAATGTGGGACGATGTACACTTCAGCTTCTTGAACCCCATGCTTTCTAACAGACTTTGTGATGTTTCTGCCGGAGATTCCAAGATTAACCTCTGACCCCACTGTAGAGTAGTCTGGACACATTGAACATGACAGAGTTGTAGCTGGCACTTCCTAGTGACAATGTCTGTCACTAGGAGATGGTATTTGGTGGTTGCCTAAGCAGATTGATTCTCAAATCTTGAGATCCACTGACTCTCGGACTCTTATCCATTTTTGTCATCCATATGCTCCATGTACATGACAGTTGTCCTGAGCATGCTGAAGGTCTGTCTCCTTCCCCCATCCTGTCTGCCAACTGCCAGGTCTACTAATCTCAGTGGAGTCCTGTCAGGTACCTGGAACTTGGTCCAGACTCTAGTCACCAAGAAGTCAGCTGTGCTCGTTTGTGAATGGAGGCATCAGTGGCTTAGTGGGACAGGGCGTCACCTGCTTGCTGGCGACTGGAAGAACCAGGATGCCTCACATTCTTCTCCTGTGGCTTCACTGTCAATTGATCGTTCCAGCAAGGGCTCAGTTGCAACATAGCTACCAGAAAGCCCTAGGCTCAGAAACACAGGCTGTAACCTCCAGAAAGCCTTCTCACCTGTGACTAACAGTGCATAGGCGTAGCCATCCGATTCACTGACACCTGAAGAAACCGCCCAGATGGGGTCTGAGGCTAAACTACGTTCTGACGTTCTGCTGGCTCACATGGCCACATTCGATCCTTGAATTAGCGGTCCCAGTAGTATCTAGTGGTCAGATTTTTTTTATATAAAACTGATTTTTTAGGTATTTAAAATTGTTGGAGCATCACATAAGTCATAGTGCAGGGGGAGATGACTTAGCTTTATAGCTGGAGAACACACAAAGATCCTCACTTATTCAAAGTTCATGCTCCACTGACCCAGACCTTACAGTGATTTCCCTTTACTGACGATTTCCTTTGCTTGAAAGAGCACATGTTTTTGCTCTCAGTTTTATATGTCCTTTCTCAACCACAGAATCACCAAGTCCAATGTCTGGAATGTTGAGTGACTTATGTAGTGATAACTGGAACTACAGGCTGAAGAAAGGGGGAAATCAAGGACATTTTGCAGTAGGTTTCAGCAAGGAGAAGCAGGAGCCAGCTAGGGGACTTTATGATGGCTCTCCAGGAGCAGATGGTGGTCGGGTTGAACAAAGCATGGGCATGTGTGGTGCTGCAGCTCCAGATCAGGGAGCTTATACAGCAACGCTCAGCTTAGATATCCTTCAATCCTCCCTCCTTAAATTTTTTTTAAAAATTATTTTATGATTTTATGTATGCCAATGTTTTCCATGTGTGTCTGTGCCCACTAGTGTACCTGGTACCAACGGATGCTAGAAGTGGGTTTCAGATCCCCTAGAACTGGAGTTGCATATAGTTGTGAGCTGCCATGTGGGTGCTAGGAATTGAACCCCGGTCCTCTGGAAGAGCAGCCAGTGCTCTTAACCACTGAGCCATCTCTCCAGTCCCTCCTTCAACTCTCTTAAGAGCTTTTCCAAGGGGCAGATAGCTTCACCTTTACTGTGCTCTGAGTTATGATGGGGTTAGCAGATGATGGGAGGCTTCTCTGCAGCATGAAACCAATGGAGTGCCAGGCAATGAGTGAATGGTGTGTGTGTGTGTGTGTGTGTGTGTGTCTGTCTGTCTGTCTGTCTGTCTGTCTCTAAGTATGGAACCCAGGAACTTGGCATGGCTGTCTGTCTGTCTGTCTGTCTCTAAGTATGGAACCCAGGAACTTGGCATGGCCCCTGCCACTTTGTAGCATTCCAAGGCAAGTGAGAGTGTGTACTAAGCTGGACAGACTTACACAGTGCCAAGAAAATGGAGACAGGATGGTCAGGACTGGTGGCAAAGGACTGTGATCCCAGCTACTCAGGAGACATTGGTTCAAGGCCAGCCTGAGCAAGATAGAAAACTGTTTCTGAGCCAGAAAGAGAGAGAGAGAGAGACAGAGAGACAGAGAGACAGAGAGAGAGAGAGAGAGAGAGAGAGAGAGAGAGACAGAGAGACAGAGAGAGAGACAGAGAGAGACAGAGAGAGACAGAGAGAGACAGAGAGACAGAGAGACAGAGAGAGAGAGCTAGATCTGTAGCTCACTGTTAGAGCTCTTGCCTGGGATGTGTGAGATCCTGGCTTGAATTACGAGCAGAGACAGGAGACTGTGGCCCTGCACTTCTGGGGAGATGCCTGGTGAACATAGAGAACCACAGACAGTCCGTTTGTATTGAGATGTGTGGTATGTCCTAGGTGCCCATCTTTGAATGCTGCCTGCACTCTTAGGATTTCTAGTACGTGCACAAGGTTTCGTGACCCTAAGACTTCTGGGCCCTGGGCCATGCTGAGCTGATTGCCTGGATGTGGCACTGGGCCCATGTGTGCACAGCTGACTCTCACCCCTCTCTCCAGTTGCTCCATCTGGGAACCATAACTACCCAAGTGTCATTTATTCACTGACCATGGTGTGTGCACCAGGAACAAGGAACTCTCCCTGGGAAACTGAGCTGGGGAAGGCTGGCTGGAGCTGACATCTAAGCAGCCTTCTTATGGAGGAGCAGTTCTGAGGAGAGAAATCCCTGACAAAAACACCAGCCTTGGCAAGAGCCTGGGGGAGTGAGATGTCATGGCTTGTCTGAGCTGAGGTAGCTGGTGAGGCCAGAGATGGGACAGAGTATAGGAGCCATGGTCCAGTGACAAGTCACTGGGCCTTTAGACAGCAAGGAGCCATCAGTGGATTTGGAGCCTCAGAGAGCTAGTAAATCTATTTTTGGAAAATGACTGGCTGAGGAATAATAAATGCCTGGAGAGAAGGAGGTTTTGCAATCCCCCTAGAAGAAGGGAGAGTATCTGAGCTGGGCAGTGAAACCGTGGGGCTATGTCAGGGCTGGATGGAGATTGGCGCCACAGGTAAGGAGGGCTAGAGATTTATAGCTAGTGTGAGTGGGGGGCAGGGGATACCTCTGAGGGATATCAGGTGTGGGGTGAGGATGGGGGCGGTTCTGAGGACTTTTAGATTGAGGGCAATGCCCTCATTCACACCACCCCCAGTTGAGAAAGGCAGCCCTGTGAGTGGGTGTAGCCCAGGGGCTCTGGAGCCAGGATGCCTGGATCAGATCTTGATTCTGGGTTTGGCCCTGAGCAATCGAACTCACTGTTTCAATATTCCTACTCGTAACATGAGGAGTCATGTCAAGGTAGGCAGGAAGCTGAGCAGGAGCAGGGCCTTGGAACACTAACAAGGCAGGAGACTCTATTTGATGGCCATGAAGGCAATGCCCAGCACCCCTCTCTAAGAACTCAGTGATTCAAAACCAATACTCAGGACACAGATGAAACTGTTCATTAAAGTGCTCTGCAGTGACGGAAGGCAGGAGGAGCAGTGAGCGATGCTCTGCGCCCCCAGTCATCTACCAACAGCAGGGTTCTCTAAGGAGCCACAAGAAATTGGCCTTGTACACAGAACCCAGGCAAGCCAACTCTGTTAAATGTACCCAGTGGGATGTACTGTAGGTGCTGAGTGATTGAAAGGAGTATTCAAGTGCCAAGGAAGGGTCAGAGAGCAACGTCGGGGAAGAAAGTGCCCGCTGTAGGTCCTGGGAAGACAGAAACATCAGGAGCATGCAGACGGTGGGCATCACACTCACTGTTCTGCTTGGTGGATGACTCTGGCATACTCCTTCTCTGTATTCCTTCCTCTGATGCAGGACTGCCCTGTGCAAAGCATGTCAGCCAGACCCAGGAACAATTAAAACCAAGCCACAAAAGGAAAAGAGAACCAGCTTTGGAGTAGAGAGGAGTTGGTGGTGCTGAGCATGGAGGGAGGGGACAGAGTGATCCAACAGGCAGGGTCCTTTCCAGAAAGGTTTCCTTTTGCTGTGGGGTCTAAGAGAAGAAAAACTAAGAACATCTTCCCATCCTCCTACTGTCTTGGCCTTGGGGTTAGTTTTCTTCCTAAGACACCCCCTCTCTCTAGGTATATGTAGACAGGCAAGCAGGGGAGCCCTGGGATCCCGTTTGGGCTCAGCACTAACTAGTTACAGCTGTGTGCTGTCCAGCGAGGCTTTTTACCTGGATGCTAGGGATCCTCATGCTTATGCAGGCAGCAGACACTGCCACCACAAAGCCATTCCCCAGCCCAGTCCTGGGTGTTTTTAACTTAACAAACTATTCTTTCCACTTTAGGTAAAATTTAATCACTTAATGCAATTAATGTGAACAACAATAGTGACAAAAGGTAATTACATTTAAGTGGTAGTTTGGCTTAAAAGGCTCTTGAGAGTATTCACAGGCCACCCAGTTCCTGCGAAGATTCATAAGGCATGCACTGTTGTTCCAAAAGGAAACAACTGCCCCAGAAGAGCAGAAGGCCATGTGAGCCAAAAGACTCTTTGTTTACTGAGTGTTCTTGGCCATGCGTGTTAGGGAGTCAACCTGGCACACCACAGGTCATACATGTTAGCCTGTCAACCTGGCACACCACAGGTCATACATGTTAGCCTGTCAACCTGGACCACCACAGGTCATACATGTTAGCCTGTCAACCTGGCACACTATAAGCATCAAGCAATTGTACACACACTAAGAGCTCACTGTGCATTTTATGAGACTGAGCTGTGTGAATTTACTCAGCTTTTGAGAACTCAGAGGAGCTGGGTGGTGGTGGCACACACCTTTAACCCTGCTGGGAGGCAGAGGCAGGCAGATCTCTGTTGTGAGTTTGAGGCCAGCCTGGTCTACAGAGTGAGCTCCAGGACAGCAAGGACTACACAGAGAAACCCTATCTCTAAAAACAAACACACACCTCAGAGGCAAACAACAACAAAATCTCTCACCAGCTACTCACTTGAGATAACACATCTCCACTCTTTACTATTCAAGTACCTCAAGCAACTTATACAGCAGCTGTGCTTGGAAATCCTGTTCACAGTCCTCTGGGAGACTGGGTGCAGTGCCCCTTCCATGGGTACAGAGTCTGATATGTGCCAGGGAATGGGGCTGGGGTATGGAGATAAGAATTATAGGCACTCTACAGGCAAACATCTGCTGGTTGTCAGTGCCAAGTACCAGGACCTGCCCCTTCCCTTTTCCAGCTTTTACAGTGGTTTCTCTTCCATGTGTCAATGGCAGGCAGGCTTGCTGAGTGACCCCCAAAACCACACTTCCAGGCCACTCAGGAGAACTGAGTCAAGGCTATCAAAATGTCCCAAGCAAACCAAAGACATGTTTTCCAGAGACCATACTTAATATACTGGGTGGGTGGGGGGAGCTTTCCAGGAATGCAAGGTTGATTCATTTGAAGTTCAGTCAATGTAAAATACTATATTAACTAATTAAAATGAGACCACTAGATTACCTCAGAGATGCCAAAACCCATATGTTTCAAAGGACAGGATTCATTGTTGACTTCCAAAACAAAACCTGAAACTGGCAAACATAAAAAGAATTTTCTCAGGCTTTTGCTTAAAATCTTCCCAAAGCTTTCCATGATGGACTTGGGATACAAATTCTTCTCGTGGCCTTGAATGACTGACCACCTCTCTGTTCCATCCATGCCTTGCACTCTGTCCCACCTGTCACCTCGACCCCCCCAGCAGCTGGCTGTTCTTACATCTGTCAGCCTTTGTGCTTGGTCGCAGTGATGATCATCTGTGGTGAGGTGACATAGCTTGTTCCCTCTGCTATATCTTATGCCCAAATGCCATCTCTCTAGAAGACCCTCTCAACTGTTCTTTGGAGAGCACCCCTTCTTATCACTTGCCAGTCACCCCACTTGTTCCTGCTTGATCTCATTCCCCATAAGACAAGTTACTATCAACACAACTGGATCATATGACCCTCAAAGCAGGCCGTTTGTTCAAACCTGTACCCCGGGTGCCTAGGTCCTGGACTAGGCAGTTCTCAGCTTTCACTGAGAAAATCACTGAATGGGAATGCCCAATTTTCAATACACTTCCTTAAAACAGCTGCCAGTCTACTGTGTGGAAAACAGCATTTCATTCTTATTTCTTCACTGCGAGTGAGGTTAAGTATCGTGTCTTTTCAGCTTGGCCTTTAAATTCCGCTAGTCTTTTTTCTGTTGCTTTGCAAACACCATTGCTACATTAAATCAACTGTCCCTTTGCCCATAGGGTGCTCAGATATGTCACTCACTCCAGTCTGCTCTTTTTCATGGTGATGCTGCTCATCTTTTCTTTTGGCTTCTGGGTTTGAGATAAACCCAAGTCTTCCTCAATCCCAGAGTCATCAAAGCAACCATCCTGTTTCCTCAGAATCCTTACACATATGTAACTGAATGCTTACAGTGAAGATCTTTGATCCATCTTGGATTAACTTTATAAAGAGTAAGGAATAATCTAACATAAGAAGTACATTCAAAGCCAATCACAGTGAAGCATGTTTGTAATCCCTGATTCAACATGGAAGTACACTGAGGCCAGACTAGGCTACAATCGTGAGCTCCAGGCTAGCCTGAGTTGCACACTGAGTTCTAGGTCCAAACTACAAGGCTAATTCCCATCTTGGAAAAAAGAAAGCTGAGCTTTTAGCTGGGCGGTGGTGGCACATGGCACAGGACTCTAATCCCAGCACTCAGGAGACAGAGTCGGGTGGATCTCTGTGAGTCAAGGCCAGCCTGGTCTACACAGGGAGTTCCAGGATAGGCTCCAAACTATACTTTCTGTATATAAAAAAAAAAAAGTTGAGCTTTAAAATCCAATAAATACAAGTGTCCATGTATCATTTAGGAAATGTTTTAATTTTCTGAAAAAGGCATTTATGAAAATAAATCAAAGTTCACCTATTTTGCAATGTATATAAAGACACATGTCAATATTTCCCACAATCCCTGGAATGTGGAACTAAGATCTGATGTTATCCTGTACAGCACCCTTCCAAGCAAGCCCATCTCTGGTTCTCAGTGTCTTCTTACTTTCTTGGGTCTTGATCTCTGTTTTGATTCACTGTATTTTTTTTCAAACAGTTTCTTTTCAATTAAGCTCACTTCCTCATGGAGAACAGAGGCCTTTATTCTTAGTAAGAATGAGAAGTTACTTAGTATAAACTGGTAACTCAGAGAAAAATTTGATTCTTCATAGGTTGTCACATGTTTACAATAGCTAGAATGGGAAGAAAAAAAAGTTTAATTTGTAATCCAGAAATTCTGTCATCCATCCACTGACAACCCCCCAAATCCCTTTGCCAGGAGATATAGTTAAGACAGTATTATGACTTTGAGGGAAACCTGGGAAATTTGCTGAGGCTCCTAAATTACATGAAGAGAAAACTATTTAGTGTCCATGATTGCTAAGATGGGGACAGGAAGGGACACACTGTACCAATCCTGATTTCTGAAATGTTTGTCTAGTCTTAGACAAACAAACGCCAGTCCTCTGACCACCGTTCCGAGCAGTGAGACCCATGTGTATGTGTGGCCCATCACTCCTCCATCATTCCGAGCAGTGAAACCCATGTGTATGTGTCTGGCCATCATTCTGAGCACCGCAGTGAGACCCACGTGTATGTGTGGCCCAATACTCCTGAAGGGTTCAGTTTGTTTTTTGAGGAATGAAAACCCCACAGTCACCACGTTTCTAAAGCAGCACAATTCCTAACCACACTCTGTGTCCACCCTTCTGTCCACAGGTGAGTGTAGTCCTCATCCTCATCAAGGAGATTTCTCTTTGCAGTAGATGGGGCCAGGCCGGAAAATGACAGCCAATCAGAATGCAGAGGTGTGGAACCCAGACCTAAGGGACACATCTACAGAGCACTCCTGCACTCTTGCACCTAGGGCTCAGGGCACATAGCAGCGGAGGGGCAGAGAGGCTGGAAGAGGCAGAGCAAAAGTTTGCTAGGAGGTCATGTCTCCTAAAGTTCCACAAACATGACAAGGACAACAACAGACACTGCCCAAGTGGATGGGTAGGAGAGGAGCACCTCCACACTACAGAGAACTACAGGAACTAAGAATGCTGAGAGCAGGAAAGACAGCTTTCCCCAGGGAAGAGCATGCCAGCTGGTTATCCAACAGCAAGCGGTCAGCTGAAAATATACATACAAGTAACACTACAAAGACCGAACAGGGTATATTTATGTATTTAGGAATATATATGTATATACATACATGTATGCAACAATGAAAAAAGGGTAAGGTATTAAATTTGAAAGACAGCAAGGAGGGGTTCTGGAAAGGTCTGGAAAGAAGAAAGAGAGGTAGGAAATGGTGTGATTAAATTATAACCTCACAGGAGAGAAGAAAGGAGCACTCTCCAGGTAGAGCTGGAGATCTCATCTTGCCTCATGCTTTGGATTTTGAAAACATGCTTACCTTTTGCAAAATTTCTGGGTACTGAGCCAATACAATGAGTTCTTGGTTATCAAAGACTGGCCTTTCATTATCAGGAGTCCCTGGAGGCTGTGTCCATGGAAACAAGGGCTATCGGCGTCTTCTTCAGTCCAACTGAACTGAAAACTTGAGGGGCCTTTCTTTGCAGCCATAGGTGCTGGACCAACCAGGGCACTAAACTGCTTTTGAAGATTTTTCACCATTTCTGCGGATGGATGGCAGAGGCAGATGTCAATCATAAATAAAGCCTAGCTTATAAGAATGGACTAGTGTTGGTTTCTTAGCCTCTGGGGGTGGGGGAAGGGGATCTGGCCTCCAACTCTGTGCACTCACACCCAGCTGGTTTCATAACCGCAGTAACACAGTGACATGCAGGTAGCATTAGGTGAGGCTAGAGCTGCATAAGCTGCCTCGGGAAGTTACTTAGAGATTTAAAAAGAGCACCAGATGATCAGGGCCAGCTTCCCGACCTCTCACAGTCGCAGAAACAGCTGATTTCAGATTTCGATGGGCCTGTGAGCTCTGCTGTGAGAAGGCAGGCAAGTTCCCAGAGTGTGATTTCTGTGTGGTTTCTCCTTTGGAAGGATGCGGACATGAGAGCATCCCCATCAAGTGGGAGGCGTGTTCATGCACTATCTTTCCATGGGCAGATGGTGCTGCTACCTGGTACACAGAGAACCAAGCAGACTCACCTCTTCTCTTATACGCGACTGACTTGTCGATGTGGGAACGGTAGATGGGTCTTTCAGTTTTCCAAGAATATCTACACAAGAGAGGAAAGAAAATGAAGCAGAATGAGAGGTGGCTGCTTCGACCCCAGAGGGAAGCACCCAGTGAGAGCCGGCAGCGGCATGGTCCTCAGAGGAGTCAAGGACCCTTTAGGAGCCATTATACAGAATACAGTAGGGACTGTTCCCATCACCACACACTCCCTTGCTGTTCACGCTCACTCATGTTCCTCCTGCCTTTGCCCCAAATGCTCAGCACTGAGGGTTGTCCTTAGAAATGGGATTTTGAACACTCATACAAACAGCCAGTCTCTCTGGCACTCAGCACCTGGAAATCTACCCTCTTCCTGATGAGGAGGAGGAGGAAAGAACCAGATTCTAGCATGACAGACCTAAGAACATCTCTTCACTGAGGCAACCTGATCTTGTCTAAGGAAGGCCAGTCAGATATGTTAATTGCAGAGAGGTGCTGGCCTAAGCTGGGACACAGGGCCCCCACCCCCACCCCAGGGCATAGGCTAAGTGCTATCTAGCATTCCTGTAGGTGACTGGTGGCAGAAATGAATAGTGACATAACCATTTCTGGTCCAGGAGTTAGTAAACTGCCAGGAGAGGCTGAGGCTGCTGCGGGACAACATAACAACGTGTTTCTAGGCTTATGTCATCCTTCTGTGCTTCCTAAAACTTCCAGAAACCACAATAAAGAAATTCACCTTGATTCAAGCCACTAAAATAAAATAGACACTATGACAGCAGAAAAGGACACTGAGTCAGAGGGTCTAGTCTGCATCTGCAGGTGTCCAGCAGCCAGATGGCCACAGAGGTTCTAGAAGGCAGAGGCTGTCTTGTCTCCTTTATGCCCTCTAGGGTACACAGTAAGCATTCAGCATAAGTGCTTGTTAATAATGTATGGGATGGCACACAGTAGGCATTCAACTTAAGTATTTGTTAATAGAATGTTAATAATAATGGAATAGAGGAATAAATGAGCCAATAAACACATTTAGCATCTGTTTCCTACTCTTATAAGACTGTTATGAGAGTAATTTGCATCGTATTTTCAAGGCCTGGAAATGAGGTATGGTCACATACACCTTAATCCTAGTGCTCAAAATATAGAGGTGAGGTGAGTCACTCAAGCCAGCCAGGACCACATGGTGAGACACTGTCAAAAGAAAGGAAGAAAGAAAGAAAGAAAAGAAATGTGTTGCTATGTGCTGCCAGGAGTGGTGGAACAGCCCTGTAATCTTAATACTTAAGAGGTAGAAAAATAAAGAGTTCAAGGCCAGCCTGAGCTACATTGTGTCTTAATAACAAGAAAACTAGGGCTAGAGAGATAGCTCAGAGGTTAAGAGCACCAACTGTTCTTCCAGAGGTCCTGAGTTCAATTACCAGCAACCACATGGTGGCTCAGAATCATCTATAGTGAGATCTGGTGTCCTTGACTGTATACATAATAAATAAATAGATATTTAAAATAACAAGAAAACCACCAAATTATATTGTCCAAACCCTATGCAGTCATTAGATGTGTTATATCTAGTGCTTGGCAAAGTGCCTGGCTCAGAGGTACTCCTGAAACAACCAGAACTTTCTAGAAAACACACTAAAGAGCAGGAAGCCAGAAACACAAATATCTCTATTTACATATAAAATTTAACAGTTGGTAATCTCCCTGCAGTCCTTAAGTGTTAATTAAGAAAATATATGTACACATAGATTGTTTAGTAATGTTAGAATAAAGTAACAAATATCACTGTACCTAATTTAAGAACTGAGATTTTTTCAAGGATTAAAAAAATTCAAGTTAGTGGTGGCATAAGACTTTAGCTTGGGCAATCAGGAGGCAGAGGCAGGCGCATCTGTGTGAGTTAGAGGCCAGCCTGGTCTACAAAGCCAGTCCCATGATAGCCAGGCCTCACAGAGAAACCCTGTCTTGTAACAAACGAACAAAACAAAATAATAACAAAACATCAGTAGGGGTGGTCATTTGGCTTTATGGCGAGTCTCTAAGATGTCTTTCTAAGTTGTCATTTATTTAAGTGGTAAGTGTAACAAGCACCCTATATAGTCAGGTCCTCAGGAACACCCACTACCAAGTTTTTCTTAGGAGTTGGGTCTAGACAGGTAAATCTTGAGCACTGATAATGAAGGCCCAGACAAGTGGCCACCACAACCATCAAAGAGGCATTACTACCACCCCAGGCCACACGCCCCAAAGATGGGTCAGGGATTGAAGATGACAAAGTTCCAACTGTTTGGACACCTGAAATGAAGTCTTATCTAGACCTCTGCTGCCTCCTTTGCCTGCACCTCCCAGGACAAAGGTTCCCAGACAGACACCCACAAAGGCCTTGAGTTTCCAGCCAGACCCCATCTATATGTCCCTCATCTTCACAGTACGTTTCACTGTTTGAAAAAAGGATCAAGGTATAATTCACATATAATGAACCCCCTTTCAGGGAGCTTCCAATTAGCATTCACACACAGCTGCATAATCACCACCGTGACTAATACACAGAACAGCCCCATCATTCCAAAAGCCAGGTCCCTTTGTAATCACCCTTTCCACACCCTTGATGTTGGGCAACTATGGTCTTTCTCCTGTAAGCCTGGCCATTTTGAAAATGTGATATAAACCATTGGGGCCTCTGTTTAGCATGTAAGACATTAGGAGCCACTGCTGCTGGATCAAAAGGCTTTGGTTTGCACTCTAGTGGGCAGCATGACATGGATATGCCAGTAACTCTGTCTCATCGCTAGCAAAAAGCTACAACGAACATTTCTGTATAGACTTCTGTGTGAACATGAATTTCATTTCCGTTGAACTTTTCAAAGTAGCTGAACCATTTTACACTCCTATACTTGGCATGTGCAGCTGTAGTTTAAAAATGGACCCCCTTGTAGGTCTCTTGTGTATTCTGTATAGCTTTAGTTTTTTCATTTAAAAAATTAAATTGTTTTCCTATTTTTATGAATTCTTTATAGATAAAAATCTTTCATCATATATATGATCTTCAACTACCCTCTTTCTCTCCCTCTGGCTCGTCTTCCTCCTCCTCCTTCTTCTTCTTCTTCTTCTTCTTCCTTCTTCTTTTCTTCCTCCTCCTCCTCCTCCTCCTTCTTCAAGACAGAGTCTTACTATATAGTCCTGACTGACCTGGAACTCACTCTGTAGACCAGACTCACAGAGACCACCTGCCTCTGCCTCCCAAGTGCTGGGACTAAAGGCGTGTGCCACTACGCCTAGTTTCCAACTGCTTTCTCTAAGTCTAGATTTTGTTTTCTTTGGAGAAAGTTTTCCCCCTACAGTTCAGTTTGCCATCTTCTCTTTTATGGGTCATGCTTCTGATGTTATTATTCCTAAGAACTGTTTGTCTAACCTGAGAGATGAGCAAGCCTCTTCTCTCTCCATCCCTCCCTTTCTTACTTGTGTGTAGGCCAGAGGTCACCTCCAGGAGTTGTTTCACCTTGGTTTTGAGGCAGCACCTCTCACAAGGCCCTGGAGCTTGCTGACTAGGCTAGATTGGCCAGCCAGCAAGCCCTGAGGATCCTCCTGTCTGTCTTCCCAGTGCTGAGATCCAAGTGTGTACTCAGCACATCTGGCTTTTTCCTCGGGTGCTGGGGACTGAACTCATGTTCTAATGCTTGCTGGCTGTGCCATCTCCCCCAGCCCAGCAATGAGTCCTTCCTTCCACATGTGCTTCTAGACTTCCATCCAGGTTCTTCTCCACCCTGGGATAAGCTGGCAGCTGTCAAAGCAGCCTCCTAAGCTGGTGTTTAAACTATTGTTTTTGCCAGAATTTTTCATCATCTTATGTAAACTTCAGAAATGTGTTAATGACCAACCCAAAAGATGATACCCCTAGCAAAAAGGTGGCCTGGGTTCCATCCCAAGTAATAAACAAACAAATAAAATAGTTAATCCATATTGTAGTGTTAGAATTAGTTGTCTGTTTCAAAGTACTGGTGTTAGGGGAGTATCTTACAGTAAAAAAGAGTAAGTCTCCTTATAAAAATCCATTTTTCAGGGATACACAAGGTCCCAGGGAAGAGGTTGTTTAGAGGATCCATAGAAAGCTGTCCTCTACACAGTGTATGATAGTGCTAATACACACAAGCAGTGGCAGCCTCCACTAACTGATGTCAGTCACTGCTACCTGATGTGGGACACAGAGCCCCTGGGCATGCTGAACACCTGCCTCTTGGTATCATCTATGACAATCCATTGTCACATAAATTTATATTTTCTGCCTTCCTTAAACAAACAAATAACTGACTAGAATGTACACAACCAACATTTCTGGAGAAAGGTCACATGCTACCAAGTCTATACTGAGTGTAAAGCTGGGGACACAGGGCAGGTGAGGCAGAGGCAGAGGACATACTTGGCCCTTGCTTCTTCCCATTTTCGTCTTTTCTCATCAAAAGTTTTCTTCATAACTTGGTACCATTTTCTGAAGTCAAACCGTGGCTTATCTGAAAGAAATGAAATCCATGCTTAGTAGTAGAATCCATTCATTAAAACAACACATTATCACATCTGAATTTATTCCTAAATAGAACATTATCATGCCAGCTCTGGGAGAGGACAAGTAGAGCCAGTCTCCACACTGACACTGCATGCCATCTGCCACTGTCTTCACTAAGTTGCAGCCTATTTCCCCACAAGACTATACTGAGATGTCTTTCTGCTGCCTCCTGGAGAAGGCTGCTAATAACCAGACCCCTGTTCCCCAGTTTCCACACCCTGCATGCGCAGCCTCACTCTGGATAGTTCTCAGTGCACCTGGTGACTGTGCTGAGGAGCAAATGATTGATAAATATGGGAAGTGGTGTTCTGCTGAGTAAACCCAGATGTGCATTCTCCTCAGGGATCCCTTCTGTCCTTCCTCTCCCTCATTCAGAGTCTGACCATGAGGAAGAGAGTGGACCACTGGAGTGTTTGACACACAACAGACTCGGACATGGCAAGTGTAACTCCCCATCATCCTCTAGGAAGAATGGCCTCTTTATATCTAATTACAGATCTTTTCAAGTGCCCAGTACCACCAAACAGTACAGCCTTGTAGGCCAGGTAGCCAGAGAGGCAGGAAACCACTCAGAGAAGGACAGGGACATGGAATAGTTAAGTCAACTATTCTTGACCTCCAACCTCACTGGAGAGGGGTGCAGGGACGGAGGACGGCGTGGGACACAGTCCTTGTGCTGAGGGGACAGGTCAAAGGCTCCTTAGCCACACAGATATAACTGAGCATCACCTCTAGCACTGAAGGAACATCAGAATCTGTCTAGTTCAAGCCTGTGTACGTATTACAGTAAGCAGTGGACACAGGAAGAAGTGTTTCAGTACATGTGTATTACAGAATATTCATCAACTAAGAATATTAAACTCAAACTCCTAAAGCTAATGAACAAAAATCTTTCTACAGGCAGGAACCATACCTGGATTTAAGAATTCATACAGACACTAAACTGCACTGAGTTATTCTTTGGCTAGTAGCTCTGCTCTACACCTAAGATAAAACTTTTATAAACGCAAACACAAACTGAACCTGGTGGCACTGGATTGTAACCCAGAGGATCGTAAGTCAAGTTCAAAGTGACACAAACCAACATGGGCAATTTAGAGACCTTGTCTTAAGGTAATGAAGTAGAGGCTGGGTGCAGTGTAATAGAGTGGTCCAACCACCAGGAAGCCCTGCATTCTGTCTACTTATCGATTACAAAGTGTATGCCAGAAAACCGTCTAAGAGTTTATAAACACCGCAGTCTAACGGGGACAGATATATGTAGCTGTCAGTTTTAATTTCATGTGCTAACTATCCAGTGAGTCTGACAGCAGCTATGGTGGCAGGTAAAGGGGGGTGGTATGAGGTGAGGGGTGTGTGGAGCAGCCCGAGGAGTGCTAGTCATGCTGCTCATGAGAACCCAGAGGTGCTTGCTAAGTCTGAAGGGCTGAGGGGAGATGAAGAGAAGCGCAGTTCATGTTGAGGGGTCCGCAGGGCTACCTCAGAGACCACGCTGCTGCAGTGGCTCATGGCCTGGCCTGACTAGGGAGCAGCAAGCAAGAAATCACAACAGAGGGTCTTGAACACAACAGAAACCACCCAAGTTTCTCAGCAGCCACAAATACAACACTCAGATCTACAGATGAAAGAGTCACAAGGCCACATGTATGAGGCTGTCCATCATTTCCCTCCACTTTGAATCTGACTGATACAAACCATGTACCTTCTCTGTGTTCTTCATTACACGCTTCAGCAAGCCCAGAGTAAGACCTGGAGGGTGACAACACAAAGCACTTTTTCAGAGAGCAAGTGGCTGGACACGTAAGTGTTTATTTTATCTTGGTTTCTGAGACAGGGTCTCACTGTGTAGTTCCAGCTGGGCTGAAACTCTCTGTAGACCAAGCTGGCCTGATTCACATAGACCTGCCTTCCTCTGTCTCCCAAGTACTGGGATTAAAGATGTGCTCTGCCGCATCCAGCTTGGATAGTTAGTTTTGAATTCTGAGGAAAAAGCCCAAAAGCTGGAAATGCAGTCATTACCCTGGAAGAAGACACTAAAGATCTTCATTCCTTGTGACTTCAGAGAGGGTAACAGTGCAAAGCACCTTTATGATCTAAAACAATCTGAGATATGGTGCCAGGAGCCTAAAGGCTCCTGATAAGATGCCAAGTCATTCTTTACAATGTATGGTGTCTTAAAAATCAGAATACGTGGGCTGATGAGAAATGCTTCTAGCTCAGAAAGAGGCGTGATCAGGTAGCCCAAGCGCTCTCTAGAAATCCCTGTGGCTACAGCACACCAGCCTCCACATCCCGCTGAGGAAACAGGGTTCCCACAATCTGAGTAACTAGAAAAAGCAACGTTTCTTCCCATTTTTTTTAAAAAAACAGTCAGTGTGATAAGAGCCATCTGTCTGCCATCAATGTACCATTCTAATTTGTCATCCAGCAAAAAGAGCAGTTTCAACACAACCACAATGACAGCCACAGCCTGCACATCATATTTAACTGTCCTTTTCTTTTTAGCTATAGGATCAAACGTCAGAAAATCCACTTCTCCGATTCCAGTCATCTTTACCACTTGGCAGGTTAAACTGTGCATTTCATCTGTTGAAAAACAAAACAGTTAAACGCAGATTAGCTACTTGGCTCACTAGGCTACAGCAATATGCGTATTCATAAATTATCTTTACACACTTTGTTTGTAGGGCAGGATCTTGCTATATATCTCAGGTTGGCCTTGAACTCATAACTACTGCCTTAGCCTCTGGAGTGAAAGCTCAGATTATAGGCTTGCAACACCTTGCCCAGAAACCTTTTATTTATGATGATGCCATGCAGGAATTTAGAGAGCAATATTTGATAAAATAACACTTAAAGATGAGGCCAGTGTAGAAATGGGTGAATCCTGGCAAGTCCTACCTGACTTCCTAAAACATTTATGTGTGGGACACACTTGCGTCTGATGCAGATGGCCACACATCAACCTTGTACTGCCCCATGCACATCCTTCAACTGTACAGCAAAACACACACTGTGTGGAGGATGGACCTCCCGGAGGCATATGGCGCCAGTTGCCATGGGGAGCCCTAGAGGCCCCACAAGCTCTGAGCTGGATGTTCCGCTTTCCCAAAGAACCCATGCACTTGGCACATAAAGGCCGAATAGTGTAAGACTAACACCTGGAACCCTAACCCTTCCTCATCAGTAGCCACATGATTACAGTCACAGCCTCCATTTCTTTTCTTTCTCTTTTAAGGATGGGGTTTTGCTGTGTAGCTTAGGCTTTGCCTCAAACTTGTGACTGGATTACAAGTGTGAACTACTCTACCTAGCCAGAGCTTCCGCATTCATAAAGTTAAGTGTGTTATAAGAGAAAAAAAGTGAGATTAAATATGATTATACAGGTGAATATTCTTTGAGAATTCTAAGTTATTTATTCCTCACTAACCTACATATAACAGGTGTGCCACATCTTCTTCTAACTGAAGTAAAATAGCCTTTGAAGAGAAGCCCATGAGAGCTCACAAAGAATCCACACAGATCCCCAGGTCTACTGGCCTCACTCCCTCCATGGAGCAGATGGCACAGGGAAAAGTGAACTGTGGAACCCAACCCCTTATTAGGTCTGTGTATCGTCAAACATGTTACATGACCTGAGCCACAACAGTGTCTTCTTGCTAGTTATGAGTGGGACATGAACTAAGCTGCCTAAAGCACTTGAGTCAGTGCTGACTGATACCCACCCCTGTTGTGGGCTGGGCTCCCTTCTGCCCACCCCAGTTAAGGACTAGCGATCAGATCAAGAACCCACTAAAGCTGTTAGCTCTCAGACTTCCCCCAAGCCTACACTGTCATCTGCCTCTGTTCTGCACAGCTCTCTGGTCCCCTCACTCACATCACAAGCTTCTCTTAGCTGATTTTCACTCACTCACAGGCTGAGGCTATACCAATTGTCTCTAAGCAGACCTGGGTGCCACTAGCAGCTTTCCCAGTCAGCCCTGACTCGGTGTTCAGGTGGTTCCCCTGCAACTCCCTACATGGACGGATGGTTGGTTTGTAATGTGAATTTCAACACACGGGGATGGTTGCATTGTAATCGAAACTGCTTTCCCTCACCTGCTACAGTAGGAAGTCACCATAAGTCATCTATGATAAAGTAGGACAAGGGAGATGACATGCACTGTGGTAACTCAGCAACTGTCACTTTGAGGCTGAGCATAGTGACTGACACCTATAGTCCCAGCACTCAGGAGGCAGAGGCAGAGGCAGAAAGATCTCCCTAAGTTCCAGACCAGCCTTGTATACATAGTGAACTTCAGGCCAAGGCTCCATAGACAGATCCTGCCTCTACCACTCCTGCACATCCCACAAGAAAAGAAATCCGACCAGACAATGAAAGTCCAAGACTTCTCTTTATCTATTTTGGTATGAAGTTCAGGGCTGCATCGTGTCGCAGGCTGCATCAGGGTTACCTGACACCTGTGTTCTGCATGAGATGGCTGAGAATCTCATCAGTCCTCACTTCTCTGTGTCTTTGGGGACTGAACTGTTACCAGCTTCAAGCAGTAAGTGAGTTAGCCTCCGGGACTGCTGCAGTCAAGGGCTGACATCACACGTGGCTGGTATTTTTACTGTGGATTAGAATTCACATGTGGTCGTAGTGCTCTTGGGGAAGAGAGTGTAGCCTTCTACACAGGCCATCAACAGTCCACACAGATAGCTACTGCTTTGCCTGCACTTAGTCACCTTGCCACAGAAGCCTCATGAATTCTCCCAATCGTAAGTCACACAAAACCAGAACTCCGTTTCTGGGAAGTATCCCTTTAACCATGTTATATGGACTGAATTATGTCTAGAAAGCATCTGAATTAAGCTCCTGTTACTATGGACTCCTCAGGTGGCTTGAGCAGCCTGTAGCTGAAAGGCCCCTCGGTTCTGACTGACATACTAAGGTAAAGCCTCCTCGCCCGCACACGGCAGCTCACCAGGGAGATTGAGCTCCAGCAAGTACTTCATGCACAGGGTATTGGGATGAAGGTAGCAGTCTTCAGTCACGTCGGGAAAGCGAGGCAAATCTAAAAATATGGCAACTTCAATCATGTTTTTATAGATGTCTTCATAGTCAGGCCAAGACTGAAATGTTAAAAAGACATTATCAAGATAGTAATTCTTGCAATACAAAT
Organism: Sigmodon hispidus; assembly: GCA_004025045.1. Lineage (NCBI taxonomy): Eukaryota > Metazoa > Chordata > Mammalia > Rodentia > Cricetidae > Sigmodon > Sigmodon hispidus. The sequence continues at coordinate 101,686 of PVIH01002400.1, read as the reverse complement.
TATTTTAAAAACATCTTCTTCTGGCTGGGCAATGGTAGTCCACGCTTTTAATCCCAGCACTCAGGAGGCAGAGGCAAGTGGATTTCTAAATTGGGGCCAGCCTGGTCTACTGAGTAAGTTCCAGGACAGCCAAGAATTCACAGAGAAACCCTGTCTCAAAAAAGCAAAACAAAACAAAATTTTCTTTGGGGCAATGGTGGTACACACCTTTAATCCCAGAATTTGGGGAGGCAGAAGCAGGCGGATCTCCAGGTTGCAGACCAGTATGGTCTACATAATGGGTTCCAGGACAGCTCTTCAGAGAAACTTGTCTCAAGAAAATTTTTTTTCTTAAAGTTATTTTAAGATATTTTCTGACTTAAAATTAACATGTGGGGGAGGACCGCTAGAGAGGGCTCGGCAGTGAAGAGCACTGTCTGTTCTTGTGGAGGACCAAAGATCAGTTCCCAGCACTTGCATCAGGTGACTCACAGTCACATGCAACTCCAGCTGCAGGAAAGCCAATGCCCTCTCTGGCCTCCATGGGTACCAGCATGCACTGCACATATGCACACACAAACTCAGATGGGTTGGTAGGATTGCTCAGTGGGTACAAATGCTCACTACCCAGCCTGATGAACTGAGTCCAACCCCTGGGATCCATGTGGTAGAGGAAGGCTTTGACAAGTAGTCCTCCTAAGTCCAAATACACCACATAGCATATGCCCTGGGACACTGTACCTCTCCCAACAAGATAATCAAAGAAACATATGCAGTAAGATAATTATGTATCTATTAGACTGGGCAAGGTAGTGCACACCTTTAAGCTCAGCACTTGGAAAGCAGATGAAAGTGTAACTCTTGAAATCAAGGCCAATTCTGTCTACACTGTGAGCTCCAGTCAGCCAAGGTACATAGTGAGCCTTGGGTACACCAAGTGTTGTAGCACTAAGCTACAAGGTCACAGGCTCGATTCCCAGGATCACCAATCACTCACTCACTCAACTGGAGTCAGCGTTATCATACTGCTCTAATACACAGGCCTCCTTCCTCCTCCTCCCTGAGCCTTCTCATTCACTGCCAAATCACACAAACAGGAGCAGCCCACAGTGACTTACTATCCATGCTCCTGTTCTAAGTCTACAGGTTAAAATCTGCAGCTCAACTTCATACATAAAGGCATATACAATCTTCTCTGAAATCTTAGAAAAGTCTAGAGTTTTCTAGAGAACACGTCTGCCCTTGGTTTTCATGCATATCATTTGTCCAATGGAACTTATGAACATGCCTAATGACATAAACAGTGTCTCATGGCATTTTAGGAACTCAAGGTTTTCTTTACAGTGTGGACCTGCTACAGCTGTTCATGACAGAGGTTGCAAGCCTGTTGACATGCACATATTGGACACTGCATATATAACAACACTGTTTGTAGAAGCCTGCACAGGAAATGACATGAGCATCTGTCAGGGATGGGGCAGATAAATAGAGCTTGATATCTCACAATACAACACAAATCAGCAATAAAATACATTACTTTACATGCAACAATGTGAGTTTTCAAAATATAAAGTTCAAAGAAAGATGCCAGATGTAAGAGAAGGACTCCGTTTGTAGAAAGGACAGAGCTCAACAGTCTGGGAACTAGTCTTGTGCACAGTCATGTCAGGACAGCTGTGAACTGGTGGAAGGCTGGCTCATGGCTAGAGAGAGGAACCTGAGGGAGATGCTGGAGGCTGAAGGCTGACTGCTCAGGTTGTGAAGACCCACTGTGCCGCACATGTTTATGGCACGTGTGGTTCCAGATGTCAGTTTACCTCTGTGAAAATGAAAAGGGGAGGAGGTAATTCAGTGCCAGCTAAACAGTGTCCTTCATATCAGCTTCGTGGAGAAAGAGTCTAACTAAGACAAGCACGGGAAACCCAGTGTCCCCAGTGCCCTCCAACCCTATACTTCCCCAAGCAGGCACTCCACTGCTGCTTCTCCCTTGGTTTTTTGGGGGGACACATGTTCTCCCACTGAGCTAACCCCCAGCTCCAGCCTTTCTACTTTCAGTGGGGCTAAACATTCCAAACTTCTCACGTAGTAACAGAAACAGTAGCTTCCCATCGTGAGATCATCAGCAGTGAGATGCAGTCGTGCCTCTCCACACACTAAGTGTGAGCGCATGCGTGGGAGCCAGCTGCAGGAACTCTTATTTCTTTACAAAATTTCACGTAGTTAAATTCAGCTCTCCCACAGACATAAAGGGCAGGGGCGATACTTTATAAGGGTTCCGCAACAGGTGTACGAGAAGAAGCTGTGTGCTGACCTCTAGACATCACACCCATGCTGATTCGACTTTCTGTGTTGATACAGGTATCTCTTCATTAAACTTATTTTGACATGATCTCAGTATCTAGTCTCAGGAATTTAACTAGGAGCAAAAGCCTTCTGTCATCTGTCACCGACACACAGTATATCAGCCTGCATCTGAAGAATTCTAAGGGAACAGCCATCCATTCAACATGGCAATGTGCTCTTTTAAAGTCTTTTTAAAGCTGAGATAAAGTAATTCTGCTTATGTACTAAAATACTACTGTTTTCTAATTTGCCAATTTAAAAGAGAAAAAAACCCCACAAATTCTCATCAGTCTCTGGGAGGAAAGTGTCTCCTTTAAAAAAAAAAAAATTCATTTAGAACTGTTTCTCTGTTTCTCTCTGCAGAGTGTTTGAGATGTCTTTGAAGTGAAGGCAATTTTAGCATCACTGACAGGATTCATGGCAGCCCCTAATCCTTTTACATAAGGCGAGGAGGAGTCATAAGCCAGTACTTTTTACCTTCAAGCAAAACACTAAAGCAGTGCACAGCCCCTTAGAAAAATAATCACCTCACCCCAAAAAATGACTTAGTAGATGACAAACTCCTGACAAACAGGTCACTAATGAGCAGCAATTTGGTCGGCTAAAGCCACCAAGTATGTTTTCAAAACTGTCATATAAAGAGCTGACCCATCAGTCTGAACAGCTTGTCATGAACTGGCCACCATCTTTTGAAATATAAAAACAGGAGAAAATAATTATTCATAATGTAAATCTACTCATTTATACTAACATTCAGATTCTAATTCTTTCTAATCTCAAACTGGCATTTTTAGATTTCACTTTTACATTTCCTTATTTAAGTATTCAGGTTGGCTTTTAGGCTTGCTTTGCAACCCAAGGTGTGGTCTAAAAATTCATTAGGTAGCCCAGGCTGGCTTCAAACTGTGATCCCCTGCCTTTACCCCCCCCCCCCAAGGTTTAGGGTTATAGATGTGAGCTACCATCTTGGGAAAAATTATTTTTAAACAGATCTAATTTTTAGATTTATGAGTGATCCAAAATGTTTTTAAAGATTACTAAAGAATATAAAATATCATTCCACTTATTTTAAGGCAGTCTTTCATCATTATTACACATCTAAATTACTACTGTATTTCTGCAACATTTAAGTTTGATTTAAGTTTCACAGATATAGAATGCTGCTCTGAAGAAAACAACAACAAAGCCAGGGTGGCAGTACATGGGGACACACAGGGGCGGAGATACACAGGGGTGGAGGTACACAGGGGCGGAGGTACACAGGAGTGGGGGTACATGGGGTGTGGCTGCATAGGAGTAGAGGTACACGGGGGTGGGGGTGTAGGTGCATAGGAGTAGAGGTACACAGGGGTGGAGGTACACGGGGTGTGGGTGCATAGGAGTAGAGGTACACAGGGGTGGAGGTACACGGGGTGGAGGTACACAGGGATGGTGATGCACAGGGGTGGAGGTACACAGTGGTAGTGGTATACAACTTTCACCTCAGTGCTCAGCAGGTAGAGGAAGGCACATCCTTGTGAAATCAACAAAAGACAAAACAAAACAAAAACAAAACAAAACAAAAGACAACAAAATGCCCAACAAAGTCAAAACTGGCTGGGAGGTGGCTTAACCTTTAATCCAAACACTACAGCATTCATGAGGCAGAGGCAGACAGATCACTGAGTTCAAAGCCAACCTGGTTTACAGGACAGCCAAGGTTACACAGAGAAACCCTGTCTCAAAAAATAAAATTTAAAAAAAGGGGGGTCACAACTCAAATGTGGGTTTCTACTCAGCCATCTTGGGCACACACCCAAATTTGCAACATTGGACTTTCACCCCGACAGCCTGGTTAGCATTTCTGCATTTCTACACATCCAGCCTCCTGTGTGTTAAACATCCCTTTTACATGCTCTCCACCAACAGTGTTCCTTGGGTTATAACGTGGTGACACTGTTTAAAAACAACAGTCTAAACTCTATACAGACAACAGCTACCCCAATCTTATGTTAGCAGTAGAAGCATACTGTGCTAGAGTTAAAAACAACTACCAGCTATGTAACACCAACAGTCCTTCTCCCAGAAGACCCAGCACACTGAAGGAAAGGGCAAGGCTGACTGCAGACTGCTGCCAGAGGCCTTTGCCCATTGTTATTATTGTATTATTATTCAACCAGCCTTGAGGTGGATGAAGGGATTTTCACTCAGTGCCTCAAAGGGGTAAAAGCATTGTTATGTTACCACCTCCAGTCCCAGGGGAGGTTGTCAATGAGATAGGGGTTGGCTTGACCATGGACACACACCACAGCCCCACTGACAGTGCAATTAAGCCAGGTCTCTTTGAGGATCCATACTGCTCCACAACCTAGTTTTAGAAAAGGAACGCTTTTACCCTTATCTGACTGCCCTCAGTCCAGAGAAGGTAACCAGTCTCTGATATCAACAAGATTCTAAGACTCAGATAGTCAGCAGGTAACTACCTTAAACACCCAGGTGAGACTCTACAGAACACGCCCAAGGGAAGGTCCCACACAAGCTGCAGGTCTGTGTAGCACTTTCTCACTAGATAAGTGGAGTCCACAGTATACTAATTCAGGAGCTTTATGGACCCAAAGCAGGAGTTAAGTGATCCTGCTCAGAGCTTTGCTTGTTTCGTAAGGTGCTGTAGCATTTTGCTTCCCACTGACCCTTGGGTAATCTACTAATTAGCCCATCTCCTACCCCTACTTTTCATGGCACAGTGTGGACTTCACAGAGAAGAGAGAAGACTTTCATGCACTGGGCAAAGCAGTCTCTCTACCAGTCACCAGATGCTTATTACAGAGGCGTCTGCTTAGATCGCATAACCTGCTTAGATCGCATAACCAGATTTCCTGAGTCAGTCTGGGTCTGAGACAACAGGGCAAACAACCACTTCAGAATTTACTACATTTAATCTTTTGTTTTTCAAGACAGGGTTTTTCTGTGTATCCCTGGCTGTCGGGAACTAGCTATCTAGACCAGGCTGGCCTGAAACTCATAGAAATCCACCTGCCTCTGCCTCCCAAGTACTGGGATTAAAGGTGTGCTACACCATGCTCAGCTATTTTCGTTTCCTTTTTTTTTGAGACAGTGTCTCTCACTAATAGCTCAAGCTTGTTGCTGATCTCACAATTTTCCTGCCTCATCCTTCTGAATGTTGGGGTGACAGGTATGGGCCAGTCTTATGCTTACTAGAGTCTGAGGTGCCCCAATGTACCAGTGAGGTCTCTGTGGATCTCCAGTGTGGGCATGGGGAGAGGGAGGGGCACTAAAGCACAAACACAGTGGCTTCCATCCTTAATTTTCTTCTGTGGTGGTGGAAATCCTGTTGGTTTTTCTCTGAGAAGAGCACGCACACACATTCTAGTGGTGTTTCAGATCCAGGAGGTCGGGAACAAAAGCCATCAGCTGGCTTCTGTGCTGTCCAGCAGTAGTGATCCCCAGGGAAGAGCAGGACCAAGGAGCAGAACACACCTGTTGTCACCACACTTAGTTTCGTTTCCCTCGGGTGGACTTCACGCTGTCAGATTATCTTCTAACAAAGACTGCAGAAGCACACTTGAGGTGCACATGTGACCTCCTGAGTGAGGGGGCCAGCAGACCTACAAGGAGGCCTGAAGATGGGATGTGTTAAACCTGACCACTAAGGCCTTCATGTGGTGCTGTGCAGGCAGTGACTGGCAGCTCTGAGGAGTCTTTTTGTTCCTTCAACCAAAAGGACCGAGTTTCACAAAGGGTGTAAGATTGCTCCAAGGCAGGATGAATCACCAGGGCAGAGTGCCACGCAGAGGGTTTGGCTGAGCCTGCACTGCATTTTTCTTTCTGCTTGTGTAGAGGGAGATGAGAACATTGAGTGTGCATTTGCCGAGTCTAGTAAGCGAAGTCAAAATGGCTAAATCTTTTTTAAATATTTTTTTTTAATTTTTTTTATGTGAATTGGTGTTTTGCCTGCATATGTAACTGTGTAAGGGTGTCAGATCTTGGAATTACAGACAGTTGTTAGCTGCCATGTGGATGCTGGGAATTGAACTCAGGTCCTCTGGAAGAGCAGTCAGTGCTCTTAACCACTGAGCCATCTCTCCAGACCCCTAAAATGGCTAAATCTTGAGAGGAAGACTTAGAAAGACTGTCAAGGACAGCGGTTGACTATGCACACCATCTAGTATGTATTTATAACTACATAAAAGAATCATGGTCCCAAAGATAGATGCTGCCTTCCTGGGTACCAGCAGATAAACTGTATCCAATGGAGACCAGGGTGGTTCAGTTCACTGTTTTGGCTCTGCTAATGACTTCACAGTTGTGTGGACAGAGTGTCCATGGTCAAGTGCCCAGCTTAACACTAGCAGAAGACCCATTAGAATTTTGTTAGAAGCAAATGCAGCTTCAGAAGCAGCACCACTCTTCAGAACCTTCAGAGAAAATTGAATCAGCAATGATTATGCTGTCTTCAAGTTAGTGAAGTAAACAGATACAACAGAAAGGCTGCCCACTTGGGGCTAGAGGCATAACTCAGAAAAGAGACGACGGGAAGTAACCAACTCTAATGTGCCAGAAATCAGATGCTGAAATGGTCTTGGCCTGCCTGCGAGAAACAGCCCAATCACCACTCTTGGGTCACACTCATTCCTACTGTGTGAGTGGGCTTCATCAGACCGTGTGCTTCCGGGCCGAGGGCCTCTGAGAACACACACAAGTAACGGAGGAAGCAGCTCCCGTCTGTGAAAGATTCAAAATGGGGTTTAGAGCCCTTTCTGGTGGGGTGGCTGCTCTTGGTGTTCTTAATGAATGCTAAATCTCCAGAAATATCAAAAATAGAACAAAATCCAGAAAAAAGTCAATCCCAGGAGCTCACACAAGCCCCAGTGCCATTATCTTCATGACCATCTCTAAGCACAATCACACCTTCTGTCGTTTGTGGTGCGGGAAGAGCTGCCGAAGAAGCCAGGACTCAGTGAGGACAGCTGAGACATGGGAGGGGGAAGAAAATGCTCCCTTTGTTAGTGAGAAGTCACTTCCACTGAAAAGTTTCATCACACTACCGAGGAGTGAATGCACTTTTGTGAACAGAGGCAAAGCACACTGTGAAAGAAGGCTGTCTGTTCACTAAACAAACACTGTGTCCACAGCAGCCAGACCTTCCCCTTTTCTTGAAAAAACAAAGGGCTACTATAGGCCACCACTTCTCCTGATACAGATGTGACACAGGGCTTCTAGAGTAGCACAGATTCTTTTCATTACAACTGAGGGAATCACCCAATTAATATGTTTTGTAAAAGACCACAAGGCTATAATAAATTGTTCCAGCACGCATTTAAAAACAGACTGCTTGGGAAAGCATTTTAATTGAATTTCACAAATATTCCAGTGAGTTTATTTCCCTCCATGAAGCAATGCTTTAGGACAGGTGAGGACAAGCTGGAGTTTCTGTTACTCAACAGCAAGCTCCTGTGATAAAGCAGATTACAATACCCCATCACAGCTGACTTCCTGCTCAGCTACTAAGACGTGTGGGGCCGCACCCTGCCTACTGTTGTGAAGTTAAAATCCAGCTAAGGAGCAGCTAGCAAGTACTGCATGCACCTGTGAAGCCACATTTACTACAAGACTTTCGTTCCAGGAGAACTGACAAGGAATAAAATTATCACAATAAAAAAAGCACCGCAGCATGTATTCTTTATGGACAAAGGAAAAAAATGAATTCCATATGTTATGATTCATAAAAGAGCTCATTCAGACTGCTAAAATTATCTTAATGGTTACACATTTACTGTGCAGCAACAAAAGGTATTTCTCATGTTCATCATGTCAATGTGGTGTGTGTGTGGAGTTGGTCCCCAGGGGCGACAGCATCTCACAAACATTTGCACAGGCAAATCTAAGCCCTGCAAGCAAATACAAAATTGGGAACTGACATCCAGGGAGGAGGAGTTGGTGACTTGTTCTGGCCCCAGGAGCAGAGCTGGGAACCAACTCTTGGGCTGTGCTGACTGTTGTGCTCCAGCGTCACAGCTCTCAGTAAAGGGTATTAGGAGATGTGTGAGTGGAGCAGATCACCCCTGCCTGGAACTGAGGCTGCAAGAGCGAGTGGCTCCTTTTTTTGCAGCAGATTTATGCCTGTCAATGTAAGTGCAAAGCAAGTTCCTACCCTCTTCCCTAGGCGTGCAGGGAGGAGAACCTAGGACTGAGCACACTGGGTACTGGGTGTAGTAGCTCAGGATCAAACTAAATCACAGATAATCCACATAAAATCACCAGTTTCACTTGGCAGAGAAGTGTGGCTCTCCTAAAGGCAATCTAAATGTCCCCTCACAGACACCATTTCTGGGCACTGGGGCTAGAGGGCTGGTGAGGGCCGAGAAGTGGTAAGAGGCACACATTAGCTGACAAAATGGTTTATCTCACAGTTGATACCGACACACCCATGCTTCTTACTGTTAAATGTCCTAGCTTATAAACAGAAGTTTTATACCTTTGGTATTTACTACACAAACTTAATAGAATTCTTGTCTTATTCTTATTTCATGTGCATTGGTGTTTTGCCTGCATATATGTCTGTGTGAAGGTCTTGGATCTCCTGGAACTGCAGTTACAGACAGTTGTGAGCTGCCATGTGGGTGCTTGGAACTGAATTTGCGTCTTCTGGAAGAGCAGTCGGTTTTCTTAACCACTGAGCCATCTCCCCAGCCCAAATTCTTTTTTTTTCTTCTAAATTAAATAGTACTATTTAAGCGATTTCTTATGTATTAAACAATGATTATGTCAGAAGCAGTGTAAAAATTTCTGGTTTTGGTGGAGAAATAAAAACTTCAGCAAATCAATATGAACTCTTCCCAAAGCAAACTGTTTAAATATATTTTGTTTCATACTGATCTTTTATTATTTGCTCAACCACACAGACTAAGCCCTTCCATGCATACAGTTTTTGTGGACTGAACCAGCAAATATGGTCCTAAGTCATAAAACACATTTCACAGCCAGAGATGTAAGATCCCTTGAACCATAAGCTGCCTGAGGCCTCTCTTTCTGGGATCCCATCCTCTAACTTCCTTTAAACTTTTGAGAAACACACAAGGACACATGTCACGAATTTGTGCCTTTGAAGTAAGACAGAAAAGTGAACATCTAAGATCCTACTACCTGCTCAGGAATTGGAGCATCGTTGCTATGGATGTAACCAATATGCGCCTTCCCCACCCAGCCCTCTGTCCATTGGAGGCAGTTTCCTGTTATCATAAATTTGAATCACCAATAGCTTATACTAAAAAGTGAGATCTGTTTATACAGACTTACCCGAGTCTTGCTTTCTAAACTCAACATGTTCCTTTGGCTGCAGCCCATTCATTTCCACATCAGTTTAATACAGTCAATATAAACGTAACTGTCTTATTAATTTTCCTACTGTAGATATTTAGAAGACTTTTAGTTTAGTTTTTGTTTATTAGCCAGCTGCCTTCTTTAACTTTTTCTCCCCAAACACAAAGCTTATATCAATACAGAGCTACTTAGATTATGGCACATCTATGACATACCTCTAAAGAGAAAAAAATTTGTAAGTAAATTGCAGCATGTGAAGGAACATCAGTCTTAGGAAATACAAACTAAAACACTCTGGGGCGAGAAGCCACGGCTGTGACGTGTCTCGGAGTAGACTTATGTAGTTAGTTACATGGGTAGAGGGAGGGACAACAGCACCAGGAAGTACTTCTAAAAAGAATGAAATGTCAACAGCAGTTGAATTTGATGTTCTTTGGACTGCTTTTAACATTAGTGTCTTCCTAAAAATCTAAGGTTATCCATAGAAGAATGCTGATTTTCAAAAGCTCTCCAAGAGGGCCAGTGAGACACATCGGAGGGTAACAGCTTCCACCACCTCAGGAGCTCAGCAAGACAAAAGGAGAGAGCCAGCTCCTGCAATCTGCCCTCCGACTCCACATCCCCATCACAGTGTCCTGCCCCCCCCATAAACATAATGAAAACATATTAAAGGAAAAGGCTGGGGCTGAGACGGCTCTGTGGTCAAGAGCACTGGCGGCTCCTGCAGATCCCAGCACACTGCAGCTTATAATCACCAATAACTTCAGTTCCAGGAGATCTGATGCCCTTTCCTGGCCTCCAAGGGCATAGCGTGCACAGGGTACACAGACATACATGCATGCAAAACACCCATACACATAATTGTTTTTAAACAGAAAGAAAAAGGAAAAAGGCTCTCTAATATATAAGTAAAAAATTGAATTCAATGGCTGTTACCAATAATTCTTTATCTTCATGGTATTTATATTCTCTACTGAAAACTGTAAAAATCACTCTAGTTTTCCTAACACTTCACTCAGGATTACTTATGAGGAATAAAAGACAGCTGGTGAGCATGTAGAGAAAAAAGAACTCTTACACACTGCTGGTGGGAACAGGATTAATATAATCACTGTGATAGACAGTATGGAGTCCTAAAAAAATGGAGTCATCCCACATGAGACACACAGCCCAAAGAACTGAGGTCTGCACGGCCATGGCTGCTGCAGCATTGCTGGCAATAGCTAATACATGGAGGCAGTAAGTACCCACTGGTGGATGGACAGCCCCAACCCCTGTCCTCAACTGTGTGAGCGGAGAAAGGAGCTGAGCACAGGTAGCCATTGGGCAGCAAACACATGCATACCCTCTGCTCTAGACTATGAATGTGACCTGAAGCCTCCCAAGTGCTAGGATTAAAGGCATGGGTCACCACTCCTTGATCTTCACGGGGCCTTGGCTCGTCCTCTGTCTCCACACTCCTCCCTACACTGCCTGTTGTGAGAGAATGTTTACCACAGCGATGATGAGAGCAGAACAGAGACCAGTTGTGGGAAGAGCGCTCCCTGTGGTGGCTGACCTGACTATGAGGCTTTATGCCGCTGACTATTCTGTGGAAGAGCTTGTAACTAGAGAAACTGTTGGGTGCTATGGGCAAAGCACCCTGGGCTTTACAGTGGAGAGTAAAGGGTAGGGACACAGCCACTAGTGAAGAGGACAAGCTACACTATCAGACTCCAGTTGGGATCCCAGCACCCACACCAGGCAGCTCACAACCATCACAACTCCGGTTCTAGGACATCTGATGCTCTTTTCTGTGGGTGCATGCATAAAAGTGGACATGTTTCCTGTGACACTCTGGCCAAGAATCTGTGTGTGCTGATCATGCTGGGGCTGAAGATTGACAGCAGGGGTCAAAGAGCATCACTGAAGTGAGACCTCTTGTGCTTTATTAGGCAGTGGCAAAGTGTTTTCTCGGGGTGAGACACGAGCTAATGTAGCTGTGGTCCAGAAGGGCCGGCCTATAACTGCAGCTACCAGCAGAGCTTGCCAGTCTCAGCGTTGTCTATATGGTACTGGTTTTGATGGCATGAAGAGGCAAGACCTCTGAGGGGCTGATGGAGAGCTGCTGAGGCTGGCACTGTGTAGAAGGTTCAGAGTCCCTGACGAGTCCCTGAGAAGATACAGCGAGGTGAAGCCTCAGCTGTCTCACAATGGAGACCTCAGGGCGCTGGCTATATAAGAACCATGGGATGACCAAAGGGAGCTGTAAGCAGAGTGGAGCTGGGCGCAGCCTGAAGAGAAGCAGCGACCGAGGTCCCTGAAGCCCAGAAGACAAGCCCAAGATGCTAGACACTGACGTATAAGATATGATATTTGCTGTTTGTTTTACCTAATTATTTCCTGTAATGTCCTGATTCGTCCCTTTTGGAATAAGAATACTATCCTCTGTCATCATATATTACAAGTATGTAAAGTGCTTTTTTAATTTTGCAGGGGCCCATAGTTAAGAGACTTTGGACTTTTAAAGTTGGGCCATATTTTCTATTATATTTTTAAAAAGAGACTTTGGGACAAGTTGTGGAAGGCTATAGTGTAAAAGTGATGTTTGATTTGTCAAACTGACAAGAAGTAAAGTGTGATGTCTTTAACTGTCAACTTTATACAACCTGGAATCTAGAAAAAAGAGTCTTAATGAGGGATTATGCACACTGACTTGGCCTGTGGGAATGCCTACAAGAGATTTTTCTTAATTAAGTTAATTAATGTGGGAAGACCCAGCCCATAGTGGGTGGCGCCATTCCCTAGGCAAAGAGTCCTGAACGTATGAGACGATAAATCCAGCTGAACACAAGCAAGAAAGTGAGCGAGTCGCATGCATGCATTTATGTCTCACCTCCCAGCTGCAGATGTAATATGAAGAGTTCCTTTAAGTGCCTGTCACTGTGACCTCCCAACAGTGGCAGACTATAAGTCAAACACTATTCAGCTTTAAGAAGAAAATTCCACTACTTGTGATGATAAAGATGAGCCCAGAATATACTATGTTACATGAAATGAGGCCAAAATCTCACTTGCATGTGGGATTTTTAAGAAGTTGAACTCATAGAATTTGGGAGTAGTATGATGGTTACCAGAAACTAGGCACTGGGGTGATGGAGAGAAATGAGGAACTGTTGGTCAGAGAGTATCAAGTTTCAGATGAAAAGAAGAAATAAATTTGGCAATCTATTACACAGCAAATAATTACAATCAACAATAATGTATTGAGTATCTCAAAATAACTGAAAGCCAATTTCAAATGCTAAGAATGATACAGATAAACCAGGTCTGGCAGCACAGCCTGCAGTCAGCTACTGGGGAGCTGGACCAGGAGGGTCACAGCCTGGGCAAGTGAGCACGACTCTGCACCAGAGGGAAAACTTCACAGGCTGAGGACGTAGCTCCGTGGTAGAGTGCTTGCTGACATACACAGGGTCCTGGATTCAACTGTTAGTACAAGACAAGAGGGTAAAATAAAGTGATGGGTATGTTAATTATCCTGCATTATTCCATCTGGAATGCCAGTAGTAAGGTACCAAGATATATTTCATAATGTATCAACTAAAAATACTAAGAAAGAAACCATAGTTGCCAGAGGAGATTATAAAACAAGCATTCTACATAACCAGAACCATGACCTCCAAAGCCACACCTCACCTACAGGGAACATTTTCTAAGTAAGTGCTCTACCACTCAGTTAAACCTTCGTAGGGGATGTCTCAATTATGAAAAAATAATAGAGATTACAATTAGGGTTTCAAAATCTAAGAATGAATAAACGCTGAGATGCCTGTAGGCATCCAGGAAAGAAGTGTTCAGCATCTGAACTCCATTCTACATGTTCAAAGCCCAACACTAGAACACTCTCTCCCGTGTCTGCACTAGGAGATTAGTTACTATGAGAAATGACCTTTTACCATAAACAGCAGAGAAGTGAAAAGAATAAGCAAGATTTTTCAGTGTGGTTGACAGGCTACATTGAGCCAGTACCCATCAGTGTGGGTTGATGGGCCACCTGAGCTAGGACCCATCAGTGTGGGTCAACAGGCCACCCTGAGCTAGGACCCATCAGTGTGGGTTGACGGGCCACCCTGAGTGGAGACCCATCAGTGTGGGTTGATGGGCCACCCTGAGTGGAGACCCATCTCACAGCCTGAGCAGCTGTCAGCCTACACTGCAAGGAACTGGGCTGGGAAGACCCGATGGTCTGGTGGAGCCAGGTGTTGGGAGTAGATTTCCAGAAGTTAAATAGCAGCAATAACCAGGCAGACCCCAGAGAGAATGAGGCTGCATGGAGAGAGAGCTAGGGTGTCTATACACGGAAGCAGGGTGCAGGAGCACTGTGTGTAATGCACACTTGGGGAGATGAGGCAGGGTGAATGCTTTTAGTTCAAGGCTTCGGGGACATAGTTTGATGAATCTGCTGCAAAGAACAGAACAGCAGCAGCTCAGGGGCAGGGCACTTGTCTGGCATGCATAAGATTCAAGGTTTAATCCCCAGCCCTGTAAAAATAAACCAAATAAACAGCCAAAGCAGAGATCTGTGGGGGAACACACACTGGAGGCCAGTGAACACCACAGCACTAATGGGGAAGTTCCAGCGCTCAAAGAAGGCTCTGCGCTGGGTTTTCAGCACCCGGGGGTGGGGGAGTGGGGGTGGGTCAGTAAGACAATGGGGCTGTTCCTGATCTGCTTTGCTTTAGAGGCTGAGCCTGGGCGGGCAGCCTCAGAACTCTGGATCTCCTGTCTCTGCCTCCCAAATGCTGGGGTTACAGGCATATACCTGTTCTTGACACCATCCACACCCCCAAAAAAGGCAGGGGGTAATTTTTTTTAAAAGAGATCTTAAATCCTTTTAACCAACACTTAGACTAAGAAATAATAGGGGAGGCCTCAAATAAACAGGAGACAAAAAAAAAAAAAGACATTACAAGTGACACCAAAGACAAGCAGCATTAGGATAGCGGTCGTCAGTCTTCCCAGCCCTGCAGTCCTTCATACAGCTCCTCATGCTGCGGTGACCACCCCCTATAACATTACTTCTGTTGCTACTTCATAACTGTAATTTTGTACTGCTATGAATTGTAATGTAAATATCTGTATTTTCCAGTGGTCTCAGGATACTCCTGTGAAAGGGTCATTTGATCCCTTCAGAAGGCCACAACCCACAGGTTGAGGACCCCTGCATCAGGCACTCTCGTCAACAACTACTTGCCAACAAACTGAAGAGCCAGGAGTAACGGTCCATTCCTGAATAACATGACCTCCCCTGACCAAAAAGACAGGAACAACAAAACCGAATCAGTAATAAAAATCCTTCAAGGAAGGGCAAGCACAAGATAGGAAAGCTTTACTGTTGGGTTTTACCAACTCTTTTAAAGAACTTTAATTATTCTCAAACTATTCTAAAGATTTGAAAGGGTTAAAATTCTATGAGTACATAGAATTACCTGACACCAAAACCAGACAAGACCAGAGGAATAAAAAAATTATAGGTCAATGTCACTCATAAACATAGATGCAAAATTCTCAATAAAACACTAGCAAACTGAATCCAGGAGCATGTTAGTCATACAGCACAATCAAGTGTTATTTATCCTCGAGATGTAGGTAGCTTAGCACACACAACATGCTGCACCAACAGAACAAAGAAAAAAACAACAGTGTGTGCCATCTCGATGATACAGAAAGATCATCCAATAAAATCAGCGCTCCTTCACTAGTGTAGCTCTGGACAACTGAAGCATATAAGGAACGTAGTTCTACATCATTAAGGTTGTATATGACAAACCCACAGCTAACATCTGACTGAAGGCAGCAAAGCTGAAAACATACCCAGGAAGACCCAGAGCGGGACAGACTGCCCGCTCCCGCATCTCCTAGACAGGACACACTGCCCACTCCTGCATCTCCTAGACAGGACACACTGCCCGATCCCACATCTCCTAGACAGGACACACTGCCCACTCCCACATCTCCTAGACAGGACAGACTGCCCGCTCCCGCATCTCCTGGACAGGACAGACTGCCCGATCCCACATCTCCTAGACAGGACACACTGCCCACTCCCACATCTCCTGGACAGGACAGACGGCCCACTCCCACATCTCCTAGACAGGACACACTGCCCAATCCCACATCTCCTAGACAGGACAGACTGCCCGCTCCCGCATCTCCTAGCAAGTATATAAACAGTCCTAGTTATAACAACTGGGTAAGGCAAAGAAAGAAAAGGCACCTAAATAAAAAGATAAGACCAAACTATCCTTGTTTGCACATGAGATGTAGAAAAGTCTAAACACTCAACCAGAATTAGAACTGATAATGGATTCAATAAATTTGCAGAACACAAGATCAACATACATGAGTCAATAGCATCTCTATGCTCTAATAACTACCCAAGAGTCAATAGCCTCTCTATGCTCTAATAATTACCCAAAAGTCAAGAAGAGGGACGTGAGTAGAACTATAATACAGATGCCCTAGGAGGGTTTAACCAAGAGATGAGAGAATGCCATAATAAAAACTGTGAAACACTAATGAGAGAGACTGAAAAGGACACCAAAAGCTCGTGGGACACACACACACACACACACACACACACACACACACACACAGAGAGAGAGAGAGAGAGAGAGAGAGAGAGAGAGAGAGAGAGAGAGAGAGGAGAGAACCCATATTTGTGGATTGAAAGGAATCATTTTATGTCTATACAACCCAAAGTAATCCAATGTGACCCACCATAACCAATGCAATTTCTATCAAATACCAACAACAGTCTTTATATAATTAGAAAAACAAACCTCCTAAACTCTAAGAAACTACAAAGACTCTATAACCAAAGAAAGTTTCATTATCAAGAAACAAGCTAGCAGAATTGTAATACCTGACTCCAAAACGTACTACAAATCTATAGTAATCATAACAATAGCAGAAAAACATGCACAAAGACCAATGCAACAGAACAGAGACCCAGACACACTCCATGAATGACAGCCAGCTGGTTTGGTGGAGATGCCAGAAACATATGGTTGGTAAAGGACAGTCGATGATAAACTACACCTGATAAACTACACCTGGAAAACTGTAGCCCCATATGCAAAACATAACCAGACTTCCATTTTCACCATTAGTAACAACCAAAACAGAACACCAACAAAAGAAACAAAACAAAACAACAAAAACCAATTCAAAGTGGATGAAAGGCTTAAAGATTTGACCTCAAACTATGAAGAATCCAGAAGAAAACAAGAAAACAAAGGGAAATACTTCAGGACATTAGTCTGAACAAAGATTGTCTTTGGAGATGACGTCAAAGGCGTGAGCAACTAGGGCAGAAAGAGGTAAATGCATTACAACAGACCCCCAACAGCAGAAGTGAGACACAGCCCATAGAATGGAAGACAAGCCTTGTGAACAAGAGATAAACACTTAGACTGGAAAAAGAAGGAAACAGCAAAATAGTTTAGATTAAACCAATTTTTAAATGGCAAGAAATTTGAACAAAACACTTCAAAAGATGTACAAATGGGTAACACATGAATGACAATGTGTATGAAAAAACATTCAATACCCCCAGCTGTCAGGAAGCCCAATGGAAAACATCTCACCTCACTCAGGACAATTCCTGCTAAAAAGATGAAACCCCTTTTTCCCCCTTTTATAAAATGGCACGGTGAGCAGAAAAAAAAAATCGTAATGACCCCTCCAAGGGGGGGAGGGTTTGGTGAAAAGCCCCAACTTCTGATCTGAACTCATCTATGCTGTGGTGACAATGTAGACTGAAATAGTCATCACAGAAACTAAAAAAAGAAATGGGTGCAGTGGTACACACTTATAATCGCTGAGGCAGGAGACTGTGAGTTTGAGGTTGTCAGCCTGTGATACCATGAAAGCAGTGTCTGGAAAACAAACACAAGAAAAAACACTAAACCTAAAAGCTTAGCACCCGAG
This sequence comes from Sigmodon hispidus, assembly GCA_004025045.1. Classification (NCBI taxonomy): domain Eukaryota; kingdom Metazoa; phylum Chordata; class Mammalia; order Rodentia; family Cricetidae; genus Sigmodon; species Sigmodon hispidus. The sequence continues at coordinate 84,070 of PVIH01002400.1, read as the reverse complement.
TCAGGTCACACTGTGGGGTGTACCCACAGGAGGCCAGCACTACTGGAGTCAGGTCACACTGTGGAGTGTACCCACAGGAGGGGCCAGCACTGGAGTCAGGGCACACTGTGGGGTGTACCCACAGGAGGGGCCAGCACTGGAGTCAGGGCACACTGTGGGGTATGCCCACAGAAGGGGCCAGCACTGGAGTCAGGGCACACTGTGGGGTGTGCCCACAGGAGGGGCCAGCACTGGAGTCAGGGCACACTGTGGGGTGTGCCCACAGGAGGGGCCAGCACTGGAGTCAGGGCACACTGTGGGGTGTGCCCACAGGAGGGGCCAGCACTGGAGTCAGGGCACACTGTGGGGTGTGCCCACAGGAGGCCAGCACTGGAGTCAGGTCACACTGTGGGGTGTACCCACAGGAGGGGCCAGCATTGGAGCACATACTTACCGCAGCACAGCTCAAAGTAGCCCAGGAGTAGAGCCTACTGGGGTGTCTATTGGCAAATTGGTAAGAAAACATGGTCTACACCCACAGCAGGATGTGCTAAGCCATAAAGAATGAAATCCTATAATGCAGCAACCTGGACTAGCCTAGAGGGCATGTCCAGGAAGTCAGACTTTGGAAGATGATATATAGCATGTTCTCCTGTGTGGCGGGCAGTTCAAGAGGTCGAAAGGAGAACATGGATGGCCAGAGCCTGGGGCTTCTGACTGTCTAGTGCACAGCAGGACAGCTTTCAACAACAGATACCAAGAGGATTCCCATGTTCCCAACACAGACAGACATGCCAATTGACCCATCTGATCACAGCGCACTGCGTGCCTCATAAATATGTATAATTAATTATGTGGATTAAGATCAAGCAGACCTGAAATGAATGAAACAATGATTTTATTTAGTATTAAAAGAAAGTAGCCTGAATTTGACATCTAGTGAAAATCTCTCAAAACATCAAAGAAATGCAAATCAAAATACTGTGTCTATTTTATCCCAATCAAAACGGCTGTCAAGAACACACACAACATATGGACCCAATGAAGTGTGGAAAAATAGGGGCAAGGATTCCTATATACTGTTGATGGGATGTAAATCAGTGCAGCCATTATGGAAGGCGATATGAAGATTCCTAAAAGACATGAACAAAAACTAAGAACCTACCTATGACCCAGCATCTTGTGGGAGAGGAAGAAGGGGAGCCAGAGGGATGAGAGGAGGGGAAGGCCCCAGCACCCACCCAGCACCCACATGGTGGCTCACAGCTGCCTGTGACTGCAGTCCCAGGGGTCAGACAAGCTCACACTGACATAGATGCATATGTGAGGAAGGAAGACAGGGAGGAAGGGAGGGAGGGAGGGAGAGAGAGGGAACAGCTGTGTAGACTGGCCAATGTCAAAGTCAGGTCAGGAGCAGGCTCATGCATATGTAAAGTCTGACCTTATCATTCCACCTGTGTCCCCCACCGAGCCTTCCCTCCTAGTCTACCCATCACTGCCCCAGTCACAACGTAAATAACTACACAGAGAGGGCAAGGAAACCAAAGTGTCCACAGTCCCAACCCTGGGATCCTGCCAGGCTCTATGTCTTTTTAAGCTGGTGTCCCTGCTTGCTGCTGGTACACAGCTGGGTGCTCTCCCTTTGGTTTCCACAACAACACTCTTTGGTACACCTGCAGCGACTAAGTCAGCACTCTACAGACACTGTGCATTCACGTTTATTACAACACTGTCTACGACAGCAATGTCATGGAACCAAGTTAGCTGCTCATCATGCGTCAACACATAAAGATAATGTGGCATACGTATACAATGGGGTTATACTCAGCTGTAACGAGGAAGGAAATTATGCCACTTGGAGAAATGACAGATCAAAGTAAGCAAGAAAGCCCAGACTCAGAAGACAAACATCCCGTTTTCTATCAAATACAGTAACTAGATTTAAACAGACACACACACACACACACACACACACACACACACACACACACACACACACACACACGCAGTAGGAAGAAAAGGTACTTCCCACTTGGACAGTAGACGGGTAATAACAAGGTGACAGAAGCAGCAAACGGGAGGAAAACACAACCATGTACATGCACAAAATGCCCCGAGGAAATACTGCATGCGCTTATTAAAGAAATTAATAAATAAAAGTAATTATAGAGAGAGGGGGGAAGTAAAACTAGGTATGCTGGTTGGTTTTGCCAACTTGACACAAATCTAAACATACCTGGGACAAGGTGTTAGGATTCTGCCCCAGCCCCTGAAGCCACACCTGCACAATGGCAGCCAGCCTGGCCCGCCCTGACTTCTGACTGAAGGAAGGATTTAGGAAGGACTCCTAAGTCCAGACTTTCTTTCTTAGTCCCTCCTGTCCCTAACTCTCTCTCTCTCTCCTCTTCCCCCCTCCCTCCATCCCTCCCTTCCTCCCTCCAATAACATCTTTCCACATGGACCCAATCTAGGGGTCTCCTGCCTTCCGCCATGGGGCATGAGGTCTCCATCCATTGACATTCGCCAGCCACACGGGTATCTGTGTCAGAACGTAATACAAATACATTGGTTTTGGCCAGCATATACATCTGCGTGAGGGAGTCATGTCTACTGGAACTTAAATTATAGACAGTTGTGAACTTCCATGTGGGTCCTGGGAATTGAACCCCAGTCCTTTTTTTTTAAAAAAACAAAAAAACAAAACTTTATTTATTTGCCTTGGTGTTTGCCTGGAACTGGAACTACAGACAGTTGTTAGCTGCCATATGGGTGCTGGGAATCGAAACCGGGTCCTCTGAAAGAGCAGAGGGTGCTCTTAACTGCTGAGCCATCTCTCCAGCCCCAACCCCAGTCCTCTTAACAGCCAGTGCTCTTAACCGCCAAGCCATCTCTCCAGCCCATGGGAAGAGGTATTCTTAGTTAAAGTGCCTCCATAAGATTGTCCTGTAGGCAAATATGTGGGGAATTACCTTAACACTTGATGTGATAGGGCCCAGCCGCTCCCGGGGAAGGTGGTCCTGGATCCAGTTTGAGCTGAGCCAGTCTCAAGCCAGAAGCTGCACTGCTTCATAGCCTCTGCATCATCTGGTTTCTGCCCTTCTAAAATTTGGGCATTACTCTCTGATGGGCTGTACTGCGGAACTGTAAGCTGAAATAAAAACCCTTTTCTCCCCAAGTTGCTTTTGATCATGGCATTTTACCATGGTGACAGAAACCCTAACTAAGACACGAGGGCTAGCAAGGTAGCTCAGTGGGTATAGAGCCTTCTATGCAAGCACGAGGACCCGCGTTCAGATCTCCAGCACCCACATAAATGCCAGGTGTGCACATGTGTAATCCCAGCCCCACCTGAGAAGGTACCAGGAAACAGGAATGGGTACCAGGAAATGGGAAGGTGTACCAGGAAACAGAAGGGGGTACCAGAAAACGGGAAGGGGTACCAGGAAACAGAAAGAGGTACCAGGAAATAGGAAGGCATACCAGGAAAGGGGAAGGGGGTATCAGGAAATAGGAAGGGGTACCAGGAAACAGGCAAGACCTGGCCAGTTTGCTGGTCAGTCAGACTAACAAAAACAGGGAGTCTTTGGTTTAGTGAGCGACACACGTACAACAAAAATGAAAAGCACCCAAAAAGCTGGAGAGGAAAACAGGTCTTCGGCCTTTAGCAGGACATTTCAACCATGCTCAGGTGCTACCATAAACAAATTTTCAGCCACTAAGTTTAACGTTAAAGATTTTAAATCAATTATTGCTATTATCAATGTTATTTTGGTTTGTCAAGACACAGTTTCTCCATGTAGCTCTGGCTGTCCTAGAACTCACTTTGTAGACAAGGATGGCCTCAAACTCAAGAGATCCATCTGGCTGTGCACCCAGAGTGCTAGGATTAAAGGTGTGCACCAACACGTCTGAGTTCTAATCAATTTTCTTTCTTTTAAAGCAAGCCCCCTGTTGTGTAGTGTTTCAGGGCCCTTTCCTACTATGAAAGGAAAGCTGGAAAGGCCAGGCTTTGCTCAGTGTATGTAAGATGCCATTTAGACATGAAGCAGGGCTGGGGAGATGGTTCAGGGAAGAGCAAACACTGTGCAAACACAGGGGTCTCAGTTTAACTCCTCAGCACCCAGGTGAGACCCAGGCATGGCTGCATGTGCTAAATACAATCCTAGCATTGGTGGGTAGGGACAAGTGGCTGGTCTAGCCAAATCAGCAGGCCAAGTTCGGTGAAAGAACCCCGTCTCAATGTATTTAGGGAAACAGTAATAGTGAAAGGCATTTGACATCCTCTTCTGGCCTCTGCATAAGTATATGTGGGTGCAGGCATCTATACACACATGCACAAACATCACACATTCAGATACATACATTTGTACACATTTGTGCATATACCACACATAACACACACATACATAAAGATAAAATACCAACTCTGAGTCCAGGCCAATTCTCCCAAACGAGGCTCCAAAGATGCTGTTTCCTGCCTGGTGTCATCCAGGCTTGGCTGTTCTACCACACTCTGACAAGCTGACTGAGGCCTGGAGGACTGCTAGAAAACAGGTGTCTCCTGACCTTCACACCAATGTGCTCACCCTGCCTAAGCCAGGAAACACTAACCTGCCTTATCAGGAAGAAGCCCACTCCCGTGGCTGCTCTGCCCAGCAGGCCTGGCCTCAGGCCAGAAACGGAACAGCTCCCATTTGAAGCAGCAGCCCGCTCAGTCCTCTATCCCAGGCCTCTGGTTCCTAAGAGCCGACTCTGCCTAGGGGGAGCTGTCTGTTTCAGTAAGCCCTCACCCTAGCTGCGCCTCCTTTCCCTGATCCCCACCCCATCCACACCCACCGATTCCTGCAATCCCTCCAAACTAAGGGCTGCCTTGGCTAGCCTGGGCTATGTTTAGAGTAAGAGTTGCCAGGCCAACTACCTAGCTACTGTCACACATTCACCTGTAAAAAGGGCAGTAACAGCACATGAAACATAGCCACGGGCATGGTGTGAGTAATCAGCTATACAGCCTTTCAAACCAGGTCTTCCTGAAACATAACAAGGATCCCACTACTATTATCCCCTTCTGCTTTCCCCAGGTCAAGCAGGAGCTGCAGCCACACTCTGCTTCCGAAACTGGGGATGTTCACCGTCACAAGTGAACACATCCAGTCTTTTCTGGCATGATGGGAAATGGTGACTACAGATAGTAGCCCCCAGATCGACACCCCTCCAAGCTTGCTTCTTGCTCACCAAGATTTTCGGGACTGCTCTTCACAACTTTGGTCAGAACTTTACAGTGCAGATACTGGATCTGAGGAATGTGATGTGCTAGACAAATCTCTCGCCATGACTGAATCCAATTCAATGCAGAAAGTTAGCATTTAAAAATCTGAGACACGAGTCACATGATATGGCCTGCTTAGTTGTCTTTCTAGTCATACACTTTGATCTGGTTCAATGCTTCCAAATAGTGCTTCACAAAAATATAACAAGCTCATTTTTTTCACAGAAAAGAGTGTCTTCAATAACCTTGACAAAAAAATAAATCTTTTAAAAAGTGGCTACAATTTTGAAAATGGAAATAAGCCATTAAAATTTTTTTATTTAAATATAACATTGTAGATCATAAGTATGATTAAAAGTTTTTTCACTTATTTATTTAGCATGTGTTTATGTGTGTGTATGTGTACATCAGAGGAGAACCTGAGGGGAGCGGGTTATCTCTTGTATCATTTGGGTTTGGGGTTGAACCCAGGTTGTCAGGCTTGGAAAATGGCTCCTCTACCTGATATACAATTTCATGAGCCCAAGTGTGATTTTTGTAGCCCCAGTAAATTTCCATCCCACAGTTATATCTATCCAAAGTTAACTTATATTAGTAAAAGCCCTTCAAAGTGAGTCTACTTAAAAATGGAAGCCAACCCACACTCACAGATGCACAGAGATATATGTGCAATTTAAAATAATAAAAATAATAAAAAAGTAGAGGACAAAACTCCACCCTCAGCAGCATCAGGCACATGATCCGAAACAACAAGTACCTCCCCGATCTTCGCATGGCGGCCATCCAAAGGGTCAGTGCCATCCTTCGGAGCCAGAAGCCTGTGGTGGTAAAGAGGAAACGTACCCGCCTCACCAAGAGCTCTTGAGTCCTACACCCAGAAGCAAAAAGAGTCTGCTGACTTTTACAACTGTCACAATAAAAGAAAAAAAAAAAAAAAAGAGGCCAAAACCTTATTGGTAAATAGTAAAGGAGACTTGGCTAAGGGGATATATAAATAAGTTTATCTTATTCTGAACAACTGTTTTTGTTTTGTTTGTTTTTATTTTTTGTTTTTTTTTTTTTTGAGACAAGCTTTCTCTGTGTACTGTGGCTGTCCTGGAACTCATTCTGTAGACCAGGCTGGCCTAAAGCTCAGAGATCTACCTGCCTCTGCCTCCTGAGTGCTGGGATTAAGGTGTGCATGCACCACCATCAGGCTTTATTTTGAACAATTTTTAAATTGTAATTTCACTTATCAAAGAATGGATAAAACACTGACTTTCTTTTCTGGAATAATTTTTCTAGCAAAAAATAAAAATGTACAACACACATGACGCCCTTCCCATTACCTCTGACTTAGCAGTGTTTGTTAGAAAGAAGATGACAGCAAGATGTCTGTGCACATGTGCACATTTGCAGACACACATCCACATGCTCACACACACGCATGTGCACACATATTAAAGAAGGAAAAGGAACTACTTTACAAAGCACACGGGATCTACTGTTGCCAGGGAATGCTCTTAATACTTTGATATTAAAGTTAACATTTTCAATGCACCTGAGCTAACTCTCACCAATGACTTCCTCTGTTTTCATCATAAACTACTGTAGCTCCAGCACACATTCCAAAATCCTTAACAGATATCCGAAACCTCCTCGGTGGCGCCCAGCCCTGTATGTATTAGCTCCTTCCATACACATACATGCTCCTAGGACATGGTTTAGATTAGTGACTAGTAACAGAGCAGAGCAAACAGCAGCACAGCAGGAAGTGGTGGGAACTGACCAGTGCAGGACTGAAGAGCACATGCTGCTGCTATTCCAGGGACCTCAGTCAGTTCCCAGCATCTACCAGATCAGACCCACCTGCAACTGCAGCTCCAGGGGGATCCTAAGCCTTAGTTAGACCCATGGGCGCACTATGGTCCTGTTAGAGCCATGGGCGCTCTATGGTCCTGTTAGAGCCATGGGCGCTCTATGGTCCTGTTAGAGCCATGGGCGCACTATGGTCCTGTTAGAGCCATGGGCACTCTATGGTCCTGTTAGAGCCATGGGCGCACTATGGTCCTGTTAGAGCCATGGGCGCACTATGGTCCTATTAGACTCATGGGTACACTGTGGTCCTGTTAGACCTTGATTTGGCAATGGACTATACTCTGTTCCTCTAATTTCAGAGACAAGGTAAAATATTGGAATTTTTTCCAGATTCTGTCTGTATGGTATCAATATTGATAAGCCAGCACAGGACAAGAGCTGATTCAATCTTTATGTCACAGGGCATTTGAACAGAAATGACTTTCTGAAAAGAGAGACCACTCACACAATCTGCACCATACTGACTTTCTTCCACACTCACCCTTTAATAAAAACATGACAAGAAGATCCTCCCCATCATGTGCTATAAAATAATGAATTACTTAGGTAACCTACTTACTTGTGAAAGAGCAAAGAGAAAGTATTTTCTAAGAGAATTAAGTAGTTGAGAAAAAAAAAAAATTCTTAGATTATTTGGTCTTAATCTTTTATTTCTCCTGCTTCAAATTCTATTTCTGAAGAAGGGACTCTACCTACTTTTGAAAAATTGAACAGTAAAAAAAAAAAAAAAAAAAAAAAAAAAGAAAGACTGAACAGTAATTAAATAAAGTAATAATAAAAATAATAAAGATGGATGAATGATAGATGGATAATAGACAGACAGACAGACACATATGACAGTCTGTGCCTCAATTTTTGGTATGAGACATCAACTTTTGACTGATGCCAATTTCTCCTCCACCCATGGTGACATCAATAGAGACACGTGCTCAGAATCTGCACTGTCCCATAATAGCTATGGTTCTTCGGCTTGGTCCACCAGCAGGCAATCTCAGGTAAGTATGGTGAGGCCTTTCCCTGGACATCTATTCACTTGGCCTCTGTTTCTCCCAGCAATGAAGTTAATGGTACCAGTCACCCAGGCGGCACCATCCCACCAGCTGGGACCAAGTTGGTGACATGGAGCAACTCAGGAAAAAAATGACTTCCTGCTTTTACTCAAAGTTCCGCAGGATTTTCTGCTGCCGTTCTTTTGTCTTTGTTTTTCATAACTAAATAAGTACTTCTCAATGTACTGTTCACTTTAGCCAATTTCTTAGCCCCCATGTTCCTGGGTTTTGTACACTGTTGTGTGTGAAGGAAAGACCTGTGCTCTCTCTAGCTGTTGTCCTCACCAAAGACTGACAAACGGTCATGGCACAAAAGATTTCTAACATGGGAGACCCAGCCACACCAGGCTTCACTGGCCTGTCACATAAGGCTGTGGAAAAGCCACAGTGTTTTACCTTAACATCGCTGTGTTATAAATTATGCTTTATTAAGTTACCACAAGCATTCCTAGAGTCAGAAACCACTGCAAGCATTCCATAGAAGTCACTTAAACTGCAAACACTGCCTTCACCGCAAAGACCACAAAACCCAAGACAACAATTCCATCTGTGGAAAATGGAAGACAGCATTTAATATTAATACTTACCATACTTACAAGCATCTAATGAAGAATAAGGGGAAGTAACTTGTGAGTACTCTAATAGTAATAAGGATGCACAACTAAAGGCCAGAATGAAAAGTAGTTCTAGAGAAAAGTAACGGAGGCCAGATGTGCAGTACACAACTGTAACCTCACAGGCTGAGCCTGAGGGGCAGTGAGTTCAGGGCTAGCATGTGATGCAGTGAGACCCTGTCTCAGGAAGAAGATAACCTACGTAAGCAGAAGATTGTGTGTGTGTGTGTGTGTGTGTGTGTGTGTGTGTGTGTGTGTGTAAGCAGTGACAGACAGGCCCACATCTTTTTCAGAGTGGTCATATGAGCAAATTTTACAAAAGAATACATCTACTCTTCATTAAGGTAGTGGGGTGTATGACACATTAAGGTTCAACTATTGAAACCAGATTTTAGACACGTTAGAAAAGCGCAGAATCAATACTGCACCAGAGACCAGACAAACAACGGTACTGTTGCTGCCTTGTTAGTCACTGCCATGCACAAAGGAACACAACTCACCTCTACAGCAAAGATGCCTTTGTCACGACCATACACTTTCATCTCTTCTGGAAAAAGTTGAAAAGCATTTATATACGGGATACGGTCCTCTTCAACAAACCTGTACTTTACCAAAAGAAGTCACAATGAGTGAGAGCTGTGCTGTGCATTGGCTCGAAATAAACTTTCTGAGAACCATCTCCCCTGCTGAGAACCAGGAAAGGGAGAATTAGCTCAGTGGATTCTATCTCCCTCATATTTTAAAAGAGAAAGCTGCCGTCCCCAGCACCCATGTTGGAGAACAGTCACCTGACTGTCTACAGAGTGTTTAACTCTAACCAGTACGTGCAGGCTCCCAGAGCAAGCCTTCCATGTCTGGCTGCCATCACATGACCAGGTCCTGATGCTATGCAAATCCCTCCTTCAGGAAGCTCTTCGTTGTCCCCACTTCTGTCTTCAGGGCCTAGCCCAGTGCACACCAGCTGATGGTAAGGTTATGAAACTTTCCATCCCAATGCAGGCCACGTATTTTGAGTCAAATGTTGAGTCTGAAGAAACTCCAGACATTTAAAATTGGACTAAAACATTTATTTATATTTCATTCAACAAGTCAAATAAAGTTGTGGGGTACATGACACGGCACCAGCGGGTACATGACACGGCACCAGTGTACATGACACGGCAGTAGTAGGAAAATAGCAGTGAACCAAAAGGTAACAACTTGTGTTTCCATGGAGCTTGTTTTCCAGTGAGAAGAGGAAGATGTGGACACCTAGTCAACAATCCTACAGTGTGCTAAGTAAGAGACAACGAGGAGAGAGAGAGTGCAGGACAAGGGTCTGGTGTGTAAATTCCTAAACAAGTATCAGTGGAAATAAGGCCCAAGTGGGAATAAGCACCCAGAATGCACTGCCTTGGCCTCCACTGTCACCAGCTTCCTAGAAAAAGAAAGTATTGACCTAAACTTCATTTCAAAATTAAAATGTGATTCCTTTTGGCCTACTAAAACTTAACAATTAAATATTTAAGGTACAAATGAATGAAAACTTTTTGCAGTTGGGTTTTCATTAGTTGATTTAGTTTATAAAGTATCTATGTATAGTAAACTATAATATTGGCTTAATATTATTATATGCATGATACAACAAAGTTATAACTTTAAACCACCTAGCCTTCCAAATACTCACATATTATTTGGTCTTTGACACTTACACATATAATATGTAATAATATGACACATGTACATGTAATATATAAGCATATATAATAAATGTGAGGACACATGCTAGCATGAGTAAGTAACAAGGGGAGAGACCCCACCAGTTCAGCAGACAGGATACACAGAGCCACCAGAGAGGCGTGTTCAGTGCAGCAGGAGAGGCGAGAAAGAGAAAAGAATCTGGGGAAGCAGGTCTTGAGGCATGTGGGACTTTGACAGTGACTCGCCATTCACAGTACTGCTCTCAGTACTGTGTTCACAGTACCTCTTCTCAAAGTGATCATTTTTGAATTTAAAATTTCCGTTAGAAAACCCCTTTTCCCACACGGAGGCAGCTCAATCAAAATTCAGTCCCACTATTTCCCTTAGTAGGATTAACAGCTGGCTTTCTGCATCAGGCCAGCAAGCGCTGACCAAGGAACTGGCACCAAATGAAAGCATCCTGCCCCATGGGGCTATAGCTGCTCTTGGCTGCAGACCTTTAGAGCTGTGCACTGCGCAACATAATGCCCCATTTATCTTCCCATCTCCCTCACCACCAGCTTTATCCAAGCCATCACCTCTTGCCTACAGTACAGTAAAAGACCACTGCCTCCCTGTTTCCTTTCCACACAGCTGCCCAATGACTCTCTAACACACAGCTCCGATGGCCTCTCCAGCTGCAATCTTCCCACTACTCACTATGGCACTTAAAACCCTAATAGGCACAGGGCTATTCCTGGGGTGACAAACTATGTCCTGCAAGTGTATCAAAGTGATGGTAGCATTATTTTTGTGGACATACTGATATAAAAATGATGGGGGAAAGGTAGATTATTGAATCTACTTTAATCCAACAAACAACAGTTAATCTCAAAATATTTTACACTGGTATGTATTTTAGTTTATTGATACAAATTTAATTCTGTTGTACTGTATGTATATTTCTACTCTTGATTACAGTATTGTGTTTATGCAGGTCATTTAAAAATATAATGCATAATTAAGAAATACAGGTTAATAGTCACCATAACCATCAAACTTATAGTATTTTAATTAGGTCTTTTAGATATACAGAGATATATTTCAGATAGATAGGTAAGCTTCAAACATTTCAAACACCTACAAAATAGAGTATTTAAAATGCTTTAATAACTTAGCCTTTTCTTGACATGAGACACTGTCTGCACCTGGCAGCACCAATGTACTTCAAAGAAGATGATAGGCATTGAAAAGCTCCAAAAGTTTGCTTTCTTCATGGCAAAGTTAGCCACTGGGCAAATAAGCTGTCCTTGTCTCATTTGCTGACAGTTACTGTCTAAAATGGACCAACAGGAGGTAAGAAAGGTGACTGCCGAACTTTGCCAAGACAAAGTAGGACCATCCTTCAGAATTCCCTGATTCACAGAATAGTCTGTCCGATACAATAGACCTATAGGCCAGAGCTGAATGCCCCAATATTACAAAGAAACTTGGGGTAACTGTCCAGGCAGCCTCATGTCCCTGTCATCAGGTAACATTTCACCTTCCTGGGGTGTTTGATAAAGTTGAAGACTAGATTATGTTATGATAAGAAGCAAATTAGATATAAAACTTTAGATTCACTAAGATTATTCTCCAACTTTGTCAAATACAAATGAACTTGATATTGTAACCATAATTCCTATTTAATAACTGTTTATATATAGTTTTACTATGTAAAAAAACCTTTTTTAATTAGACAAAAAGGGAGAAATGCAGTGGAATAATTGTTCGTACACTGTGAATATGTAGTGCTCTCATATTCACAGTCCATGAATATTCATTGGTTAATCAAAAGCTGACAGGCCAGTAGCTGGGCAGAAAGTTAGTTAGAAAAGCCAGACTGAGAATGACGGGAAGGGAAGAAGGAAGGCGGAGTCAGGAGAAATGCCAGCCAGCCACCAGGGGAGCAGGACAAGTGAAAAATGAGGTTAACAAGCCATGGCCACGTGGCAAAGCATAGATAGAAATACGGGTTAATGTAAGTGGCAGAGTTGGCTACTAGTAAGTCTGAGCTATAGACCGAGCATTTGTAATTAATATAAGGCTCTTTGTGGGAATTTGGGAGCAGGCAGTCTGGACAGGAAATATCTGGTTACAATATACTGAAAACCATTGAATAACATTTTACTTTTTTGTTTTGCTATGTGAGATGGTCTCACTATGTAGTCCTTCCTGGCAGGCCTGGAATACACCTCACACTCTGCCTTTGTGTCCTGAGTTCAGAGGATTAAAGGCTTGCACAACCATGCCTGGTATAAATCTTTTTAACAATTTATCTATTTTATGCATATGAGTGTTTTCTTGCACATCTGTCTATATAATACGTGTATTCCTGGTGCCCACAGAGGCAAGAAGAGGGCGCTGGATCTCCTGGAATGGGACTTATAAATTGCAAGATGCTGTAGGCATGCTGGGAACCGAACACGGGTTCTCTGAAAGAGCAGGAAGCGCTTTTAGTAACTATGCCATCTCTCCAACCCTTAGGAATTGCATATTTTTAATGGTTGAGAATTCTATTATATGTCAATTATACCTCAGTTTTTAAAAATGATGGTTGACGAGGAGAGAACTAGAGGTGCTGGAAACAACTGAAATGTATTACATACATGTATGAAAGTATCAGGGGATTGCTTAAGAGGGAGCATGGCTTGTAAGCATCCCTGTGTCCTACTCACCTCTCTGTTCCCTTCTTCCTGTCAGTTTGTTTCCTCTTTCTGCTCCTTGATTACACAGAGCTCACTCACTCAGTGCTCATAACCCTCTCCACTTGGAGCGCTGGGACCCTCACCAGTTGGCTGCTCTTCCATTCGAAGTGCAGCTCAAACCCACTTATAACAAAGGAGCTGAGCTCAGCCTCTGGTCTGCATCAGCCTGGCTGCTCATTTCCTTTCACATTCATGTCATTGGTTTTCCCTCTAGTCTTCAACATCATGAGAGTGGAGACTTGAAACGCAGACTTCCCAACTGTATCTCAAGGGTCTAACCTCTAGACCACTGTGCAAGCACAGATGATATTCAACAAATATCTATACAGTAAATGCTAGCTGTTGTTACTTTCTATCATTCCTGCCAGCAGGAGGGTCCTTAACAGCTAATGTGAAGAGATGGGAACTAACCCTGAGGCCTGTGGATGCTGCTCTGAAGATAAATAGGCAATTACAGCTTACAAGGCACCAGTAAGATATGTAGGGCCGGAGGCAGAGGCAGGTGGATCTCTGTGAGTTAGAGGCCAGCCTGGGCTACACAGTGAGCAACCCTGTGTCAAGAAAAGAGAAGAGAAACATAGAAAAAAGAGAAAGGGAGGAAGAGAGAGAGAGAGAGAGAGAGAGAGAGAGAGAGAGAGAGAGAGAGAGAGAGAGAGAGAGAGAGATGCATTCTGGACAAGCTAACAGCATTTCTCTACAGACCAACATTCTGTAGCTTTGCAAACCTTAGCAGTTGCTCTCAGCCTGAACATCCTGAAGAATCTCCTGGAGGGCAACTCAACAGAAATGCACAGGCCCTAGCCCTGTGCCGAGTCCCCAGATCATGCTGGAGCTGCAGGTCAAGCCCACAAGCTGAGGCTCTGACTTAGAGCTCTTCTGGGGGAAGAGCAGAGCGAAGGAACAATGGTGATGGCCCTTCTCCTACTGCCCTAAGCAACAAAGCTCTGTTCCAACCTATACACCCCAAGGAGCACAGTGACAGCCCTCCAGCTAACTAGATCCCATCTCCTTGAAGGCATTTAGAATTCCCTTCTGTTGGGGAGGAAAGTGAGCAAGGGAGGGGCACAGGACAGGACTGTCTGCTTCATGGACACAGTAGACACTGCAGCTAAGTCTATTTGTTAAAGTTCTGGGAGAGTTCTGCTGCCCACTCACAGACTGTCCTGGGACAGCTGGCCCTTGACCCAGCTCTGACGATGCCAATTTTGCAGTCAGGGATCTTTGGGAAAAAAATCTGATTAGCAGCAGAAATGAGAGGACTTTGGACAGAGCTCTGCTGGGAAATCAGTGAGTGCCCAGCTGAGATGTGGTGAAGTATGGAGGGAGGAATAGGTTACAGGGTATGGGAGAAAGGATGGTAGAACATTCTGACTGTGCACATAGAGTGAGTAGAGCGCTCAGAAGCCCTAGGTTTCCAGGCGGAACACCAGGGTTCATGGCATGTGCCAAGAGCCCTGGAGACGAGCTATTGAGCAGGGTCAGGACACAGATGCTGAGACACCTCTTAGTCATGCTGACTTAAACATAAAGACATCAAGCAGTCATGTCCAGTGGGCAGCTCTACAGATGAACTGTGAGTCTGGCCCTCACCAAACAAGCCTGGGCTAGTGACAGTCTTCAGCACAGAGATAATAATTAGATCCTGAGAGAAGATGATGTCATCTAGTGAAGGCACAAAGCAAGGTAACACTCAACCAGAGCATCACGAGTGGTCTATGCATGGCTGCTCACACCCGAGGAAAGCTTTGCCAGTTGATTAATGTCCCAAATCAAAGGTACTGTCATCATTTGCTAGAAGCAATCTACTTAATAAGAGGGCCAAGTGCCAATGATGATGGTGATGGTGATGAAGAAACCACTACACACTACACAACCCACAACCTTGACTAGCCAGAGCTCTAAAGATGCTCCAGGGCTGCTCTACCTGCATATGCAGAGCCAAAGGCCAAAGCAGTGAGGACTCTAAGGTGCCATGTTACTACAGACCCATTTTACCTAGAAGGAAGCAGAAACAAAGAGACATTCACTGACTTGCTCGATTTATGTCATGTGATGACAAACTGGCAGAGCCTAAAGTCTGGCTCCAAACTTGTGAGAATTCCATATACAGACTAAATTCAATGTTATTATTCAGAGCACATACAGGAAGGGAGAAATGAAGATATTATTCATTTCTGATGATTGTGGTCTACCTAGTAAGGGCTGGATTCTTGTACACTCTGCTATAGCTCAAACATCTACCTTTTTAGCTCAGTCTTTCTGTCTAAAATTCTCTAGACTACCTTAAAATGTGCAAATGCCTAATACTGCATAGCAGGGTCTTTCTATAGTTTTGGCATCAACTTTTCCAAATAAACAGATTGTCTATATTTTAGTTTTTACAACCACAATACATGGTTCGTATAACTACTAATGGCTATTTTGTTACTAAAAGATCCCCTGTTCCATCTTTCCTTAGAAAAATACTTAAGATGTTTACACAAGAATATTACTATCATTTTTCTCTTTAAAGTATTTTATTCACAGTAGATAATTAACTTTCTAATATCTCATGTGACAGGAACACTACAATTTCTACCGTATCAGTAAAAATTTGAACTATCAGACTTAAAAATGATAAACTTCAAGAATTAGGACCCAAGCTCCACGAAATCATTAGTCGTCACTGTCAATGTGACCTAGGAGACACATCTACCTCACACATGTTTGGAGAAATGTTCCTGGGGAGGTCTAACTAAGGGAAAATGCCCTGTGAAGGCAGGTGGAAAACAGAATGGGAGTAAAGAGAGTGCCGTCCCCTCTCTCTCCCCTCAGTGGTCCACAGGAGCAAGCCTCCCCCACCAACACAGCACAAGCCAACACTAACCTCTCTTCCCCTAAGTCAGCTGCTTTTGTCAGCTCTGTTCACAAGGAGAAACGTAGCCCACACACTACCCAAGCTTTTCAGGCCTTTCCTCATTGTAGGCTTTCTTGTAAAATTTAGAATATCCAAAGGCTGTTCCCAAGTTCACACAAATAATAATTAAAGAAAAAAAAAACCCACAATAAAAACAAAAAAACTTAGAAGTTCGGCTCACCTCAAAAGGTCTGAGAGAGTAATGGTTTCTCTCTGCCAGAGCAAGGACAGACAGCAGAGAGCAAGGGTCCTGGGCACAGTCATCTTCAGGATGCCCTTCTCCTTCCGCTCCGAGTATTCCACTCCATCAACAGATCCAGAACAGACAGCTGCTGATTCTTCAGAACAAAGTAAGATTGCAGAAAATAAATAACCAAGCAAGAGGCCTTCAAAACAGACCATAACCGATTCACTTTGCATGACAACCTGGTAATGAAGGTCCTTAGAGGCTTTAGAAGGCAAGGAGGCTGACGGGTAACTAGGGCTATCTGTAGGAGAGGAGGAACAAGATTCGGAAGAGATGGAAATTTACACAAGCTATTTAAAATAAAGGAGAAACAATTACAAGGCAAAGTGGAAGTGGGAAAGCCCTCGGCCTGACGTCTCTCAGGAAGGAGCCTGCGAGGGAGGCAGCACTCTCTCCCAGCCCACCCACCCTCTAGCTACCCTCTAGTGGATGGACTCTGTCCATCCTATAAACAGGGGGGATCTCACTCTGTGCCACTCCCCTAGATCTGGGGGATGAACAATGTCTCACCTCTCCTGTAATTTACACTCTCCTAAGAGCAACAAACAAAATTACAATGGACAGACAAAAGTGTTATCCAGAACAATGGCAGTGCAGGGAAAACCAAAGGTGTGTGGTGGGGGGGGAAGATGGCTCCTCAGAGCCGGTCAGAAAGATCTAAGAAGGTGGTATCTGAGCAGAGAGCTGATAAATCCTACCTTGAGGGGAAATCCCAACATGCTAACAGTGGTGAAAAGGTGTGTGTGTATGTGTATGTGTGTGTGCTAGTGTGAGTGCTGGGTGTGTGTGTATGGATGTGTATGTGCTGGTGTGTGTGGATGTGTGTGCTGGTATGTGTGGTGTGTGTGTGCTGGTGTGTGTGCTGGTGTGTGTGTAGCACAAACATGCATGGGGGCTTACAAGTGAGGCAAAGTAGCAGATATCAGTGCAGAGTGAGGATACCACTGCAGGGACCAGGATCTATGCTTTGGATTTCACTCTACGTAGGACAGAGTTTAAGGGAGTTTTAACATGAGAGCACCATGGCCTTGCTCCTGTCTGTCCACAGCAGAGGAGTGAAGTTACGGAGGGCTGGGGTGGGAACAGAGGTCTCTCTTCCAGGGCAGTTAGGACAAGAGCTTGGCTAGTAGATGGTGAAAAGTGGTCAGGATGGAGGCAGACTGAGGCAGAAACAGAAGGGCTTAGTGACGGCTGGTATAAACCAAGAATAAAACACAAACACAATCCCATGGTACTGGCTGATGCAACAAGAATAAAGACATTTGCCAAGACAAAGGAGATGGCAAAGGAGAGAGTTCTCCAGAGAAGTCAAGATGTCACACTGATGAAGTGTGGTGACACAAATCTGTAGCACTGGCAAGGTTGAGGCGGGATGGTTGCAGGTTGGGGGCTAAGCTAGGTGGCATGGTGAGCTACCATTTGAGTACACACAGAGTTCGGTGGTGAGGGTGAGGTCTTTCAGGACACAGATGAATGACAGCTGAATCTACTGTCTGCAGGGGCGGAATCAGCTGCCTCCTCTTCTTCAGTGCTGGGGATCTGACTCACAACAGTGGCTCCAGAGTTCGCACTGTGGGGCCAGCAGGTAGCTCAGCAGGAGAAGGCATCTCCACCAGCTCACAGCCCAAGTACAAGCCTCAGAACCCACATGGTGGACGGGGAGAAACTGATGCCTGGAAATTGTCCTCTGAACTCCACGTCTGTGTTGGACACAGGTGCACACACGCACACACACATACATACATATACATACACAATCACAGTCGCGAGCACACACACTCACACACATGCCCAGGTGGTCACTGTGACCTAACTGTGTCTCCATAGACCAAGGACCTCTAGCAGTGTAAATTCAGTGCAGAGACGAGATGTGGTTTTTACCTTTTGTCAAAGGTTGACTTTACCCACTTATTTTCCATGTGTTTGTGTGTGTGCATGCACTGGGGGAGGACCCACACCAGTGTGCATGTGGAGGTCAGAGAACAACGTGCCAAAGTCAGTACTCTCCTTCCACCACGTGCCTTCCTGGTGCCTGAGAGGCCAGAGGAGGACATCAGATCATAGACTGAACAACCATGTGGGTGCTGGAAATCAAACCCAGATCTTCTGGAAGAGCAGCCAGTATTCTTAACCACCAAGTCATTTCTCCAGCCCACAAAGTGCCTTTTTAAAAACAGCACTAAGATTTTATTCAGTTTGCTTTTCTTAGTCACATGACACAGCAAGTCATTCTCCTTAGACATCCCAACCATCAGGAGATAGGACAAGTTAACAATGTGCTTGATCATTGGTTTGTTTTTGAAATAGTGACTCAGCCCAGGCAGGTCTCAACTCCTGGCCTCCTGCCTCTAGCTCCAAGTGCTGGGGTCAGAGGCGTCACCACCACAGCTGGCAGGACTATGTTATTCTTAAGATGCAATGCTGGCTTTAAATTCTCAATATCAAGCCAGCAGTCAGCATCAGCAGTTAGATCTCTTAACCAAGAGGTCTGGGACCCACATTATGGAAAGAGATCGGTGCCACCCATGGGCTGTCCTCTGCCTGTCACACATGTACTCTGTACACATGCATGTACAGCAGATGATTCTCTAGAAGGCTCAGGTACATTGTTTCTCCTCTTACCTGACTTTGGTGATGCTTTCCTGACAAGGAATGGCTTTGGAATCTGGGAGTTGGACTGGAACTCTGCTCCACTTTCAAGGGGACAGGTAGTGTCACTTAGCAGCTCAAGTTCACTGTCCCAGTCTGAACACTGCAGACTGTCTTCCAATACCTGTCCATAAGATAACAGACACAGACATGACTGCTTTGGTTTAAAGGTTAGCTTCTGTGACAGTTCCTTCCTGGAGAAGTGTTCCCCACCAGTACCCTGGAGAGGGACTACACACACACACACACACACACACACACACACACACACACACACTCCTGCTTCCAGGACTGCTTCTCTAGTCAAGCCGAAAGAATGACACATGTAGGGCTTGTGGATGTGGTTGGTAGCCTGCTTGCCTGGCATGCACAAAGCCCTTGGCTTGGTCCTCTGCAATAAGCAGGGCACCATAGCATGCGTCTGTCAATCTAGCACTTGGGAGGTGGAGGCAAGTCAAGGTTGTCCTTGACTACACAGCAAGGCTGGCTTATGATAGTGATGCTTTATCACAGCAGTAGAAGCCCTAACTAAGACTTGGTTAGATGCTGCAGTTCAGAAGTAGAATGCTTGCCTACTATACATGAAGCCCTGAATTCAGTCTCTAGCACAGCACAAACTCCATGTGGTAATGAACACTGTAATCTCAGCAAAGAGGTAGACACAGGAGGATTAGAAGTTCACGTTCATCCTCAGCTACATACTGAGTCTGAGGCCAGCAGGGACTGCCTGAGACTTCTCTCAAGCAGGGAGGAACATGTTTATAAAGGATAACATTTCAGACTGGATGATTATAGTGCACAGTGGCAGTTTTAAATTCCTATCTTTTCAACTGCAGATGTGTCTGTCCCACTACATACATGGCATTTCCTCAAACTTAACAAGTCCTAAACCCAACTCCTAATCTTCTAGTCCCGCCTTTCAGTTTATGACAGCTCTTGCCTTCTAGCTGCTAACGCTGAGAACCTCGTCACTATTCTAGACTCCCGTCTCCCACATCCATCTTTAGTCTATCAGGAAATCTTCTTGGCTCCCAAATTCCAGAGCTCATCTAAAATCCTACTCATCACCTGCGATGCACTGCGGCCTCAGCCTGATGCTGCTGCTCACCAGATGTAGGCGTGGCTTGTTGGCTCAGCATTTCTCCCCTTCTACACTTCATGTTAGTCTCACTCCCCATCTCCTTCATCTCACGGGAAGTCCTCCCTGGCCACCCTGGTGCTCCATTATTCACTTTTGTTTGCTTGTTCTGGAAGTTTCCAGTTTATCCATAGCTCAAAAGTTGTAGGACAGAATTCACTCTCCAGTTCTTGGAAGAGTCTCATCCAGAGCTCTAGGATCACATCTGCAGACTTACTGAGAGCCTACATTCCGGAGGATAGAACCCAAGGGCTTCAACTGCTAGGCAGGCTCTGTCTGTGAGCAACAGCCCAACCCCACTTCCAATTTAAAATGTAATTTTCTCTCCCTTTCAAAAAGGGTACTGCTGTACTTGTGAGACAGAAATGACAGAATTTACCATGAGCTTCCAGTTTATTTCTTATTTATCCACCACATTTAGTGTGATGTTCACCTAGGTGCTCACATCAGAAAACTTTTGTCTGTAAACGTTTTTTAGCTGACCTAAAGAGATTAGGGTGTCATAGAGAACTCTGGGTTCTCATTCCTATTTCCTAGGACTAGGCATATCCCATATGTAGAGAGTCTCTCTCTCTCTCTCTCTCTCTCTCTCTCTCTCTCTCTCTCTCTCTCCCTCCCTCTCTCCCTCCCTCCCTCTCTCCACTTAAAGAATCACCATAAAACCATGTAGGATCTTTTGCTTTTCTTGATAAACTCATATATCCAGACAGGCTAGTGTTCTATAACTTCATGGTCATAAAATGTTTCCTTTTCCAGTTAATTCAATGTCTCTCTTGGGAGCTGGTTGAAGTTTATCATCTCATACTTAAGAAGGTCATTCCATAGGTCGTTTCCCTAAATCCTATCTTACATGACTTGAGTGCTCTACCCTCAGCCCCAGGACTAGCTCCTGAGCACGGAGGATGCATGTGCAGCTCAAGACCCGCCACCTCCTTTACTCACCTTTGTGGTCTGTTCCTTTCATCTTGACCCAGGATTCTTGGTCCTGGATCCCTGACCTTTGCACACAGACCCACAAGGACCCAACCAAACAAGGAAATGCTGGGCCAAGCTTCCAAGTTTCTATCAAACCTGAGTCACATGGATTAGGATCTCATCTTAGCCCTGGAGGGTGGCTACCACACATCGACATATCTGTGTTGGGACACTCGCCTTTCTCTGTAGCAGAACTGTTCTCTACTCCAAGCTTCACTTCTGACAAACTGCTCACAGACAGAGAGGCTTGAATAGACAGTGACTGACTTTCCTTCACTTCAAAGTTGCGGGGTGAGACAATAAGGGGGCTGGGTATGGCAATGCCAGGTAAAGTAGGCAGGAATGCCAAGTGAAAGCAATGACATATGTAGGGCTTGGGGATGTAGCTGGTAGCCTGCTTGCCTGGCAGGTACAAAGACCTTGGCCTGGTCCTCTGCACATAACAGGGCATCATAGCTTATATCTGTCAATTTAGCACTTGGGAGGTGGAGGCAAGTCAAGACCATCCTTGACTATACAGCAAGGCTGGCCTGGGATACATAAGATTCTGTCTGAAAATAAAACAAAATAAGCCCAGTGGTGGTGCACACCTTTAACCGCCATACTTGGGAGGCAGAGGCAGGGGACCTCTGTGAGTTTAAGGCCAGCCAGGGATAAAGCATAAGGTTCGGTTTCAAAAAGGCAGTAATACTACTAATACTAATAATAGGAATAACCTGCAAAACATTCAAATAGCAGCGACAAACAAGACAAAAAACACCACAAACTAAATAGTTTAGTCCCTCAGGAGCCTCCAGGGTTCTAGCCTGGGGTGGAACTCAGAGCTTTTCCTCGTGTAAGTTTTACCTCAGCACTGCAAAACAAGTAAGAAACGCCTTACAATTCTCTGAGTTGAGTTGGGTGTGGTGGCTATAAAAGCTGAGGCAGGAGGATCACCTGGAGTCCAAGGCTAGGCTGGACTATGTAGTGAGATCCTGACTCAAAAACCAAAAACCAAAACAGCACCAAAAGCTTTTAAAAAGGAAGGTGAATTTTAATTGCCTTTGTTCCTAGTTTAATAAACAGCCCCCATTCATTGTGAAGTCCGAATCATTTTGGATTGCACCAGAGGCCTCTTCCTTGAAAAGCCATAAACAAGCACCACAGCAGCCACAAACACCACCTTTGTCTCTGCCACACAAGGCAGATTCTGATTCTACTCCTCAGGCCCCATGGCTCACCTTGGCCTGCCTTCTTCTTGTACGAACTGGGTTTTTACAATAGGCCTGCTTGCTCTTCTCAAGGTAACGCTTCCAAAAGTTGTGTAAAACTTCAGTCTAAGGTGAAGGGAACAAGTGGTGAATTGTTATGATGCTATACACAGAGTCACATCTATACCACATGCTGTCATGATGGTATACACAGCGTCACATCTATACCACATGCTGTCATGATGGTATACACAGAATCACATCTATACCACATGCTGTCATGATGGTATACACAGAGTCACATCTATACCACATGCTGTCATGATGGTATACACAGCGTCACATCTATACCACATGCTGTCATGATGGTATACACAGCGTCACATCTATACCACATGCTGTCATGATGGTATACACAGCGTCACATCTATACCACACTCTCACACCTTACAGATCGCTGATCAAATTCAGCCTCACCTGCTTTTCCTAATCAGATACATGGGAAACACTGAATAAATAAATGCTTCATTTTGTTTTTCAGTGCTGGAGATTAAAGACAGACCTCAAGATATACTTTTAACCTTGGAGCTAAGAAAGGAATAGGCATTCAAGGTCACCACAGAGCCTGTTTACACATTCAGGATCACAGAAAGAAAATAATGTATACAGGGCAGAGTCTGGGCTCTTTCTGCTGATTCCTCTACTGCCCCCCTCAAATCTCACCCGTCAGACAATGCAGAGCGAACATCTGGACACACATGATGTACCTTTAGCTCTGGGCCTACTCCAAGGCTCTTCAGGGCTTCTGCCTGGTGGTAAAGTATGCACTGAAAACCTTCACACACATACCAATCCCAGCCTTTTTCTAAAGGATAAATAACAAGCTTTAGACATATATATTCCTAATTTACCATGATTCTTCTACATAATGCAATCTTCACAAATGCAAAGACCATTTTGTATCTCAAATAATTTCTTTTCATGTGTGTGTGCCAGTGCTCCCAATCGCAGAGCCATCTCTCCAGCCCGTTTTTGGTTTTTTTTTGAAATAAGGTTCCACTATGTGGCTCTGCCGAGCCCAGAACTTACTGAATGGACCCAGCAGGCCTCAAAATTGTATCAGTCTCCCGCTTCCATCTCTTCCTCCTAAGTGCCAGGAACATAGGCATCCACTACCATGTCCAGCTGTGAACAATTTCTGTCTTTATATTCTTTTTTCCAATCTGATGCATTTATATTAATTTCTAAATTGATATATTTGTACTTCACAAAGCTAAGCATTTTGTTAACATACTGAATTGTTTTTAATTGTCTATCAAAAGGCAGAAAACTGACTAGTCTGCATGTTTAAAAAACAAACAGGTGACATTTATGTCTGTTTGTTTTTGTTTTTAGTTTTGTTTTGGTTTTGAACAGGGTCTCACTATGTAACCCTGGCAATCCTGGAACTCACAGAACTCTGCCTACTTCTCTGCCTCCTGAGTGCTGGGACTAATGGCTTTGCCACCACCCAGTGAGATTCAACTTTTTTAAGTGTGTATTTTACAATGCTCAAAATCTTCTTATGTAGAAATACCAGGTGACTGCTTCTATCAGTTTTCTATTCTATTTCAACACATATTTTGGTCAACAAATAAGCAAATGTTAAGATAAAAAAAAATGTGCAGAAGTCTGGGAGTGGGCAATAGGCACATTTAAGGAAAGTAAACTTCAAGTGACCTTCTGCTTTTGTGAAATGGTTCTAGGTTAGAGAGAAACTGGAAATAAGGAATCTGATACACACTCGTGCCTACATACCACATCCTAAGGATTTTATATTTTTTTCCCTTTTAAAATGTGTGTGTGTGGTTTTGTGTGCAGTTTATAATTGTGTGTATGCACATGTAGGTGGGATGCATGTGGCTGTGTGGGTGTGTATAGGTTTACGCTCAGTGATGAGTCTTCCTTGATCATGATGCATCTTTTAAAAATCACTATTATTTCATTTCATGTTTTGCCTGCACGTATGTATATGTACCACATGCACATGCATGTTGCCCCAGTTAGTCAGAAGACGGCAACAGATTGCCTGGAACTCATATTACAGGCAGTTGTGAGCCACCACATGGTGCTGGGAATTGAATGAAGGTCCTAACAAAGCAAGTGCTCTTAGCCACTGAGCCATCTCTCCAGCCTCTCCACCTCTATTTTTTTTTTTTTTAATGGGATCTCTCAGTGAAACTAGAACTCAGGGATTTGGCTAGAATACCTGTCCAGTAAGCTTCAAGGATCTACGTGCCTCATGCATTCAAGTCCACTACTTGGCTTCTGAAGTCCACTACTGACCCCCACATAACTTCTCTGCACATGGCAAAGATTCAAACTCCTTTCATTTACTGGAATATCACAGGGTCTCTCTGCCCCCAATGACTATCCAATCCTTTCTGGAAAGAGTCTCAGACATAATAAAAAGCCTGTGATTTCTAATGATCCAGTGGTTAAGAGGGTTTAAGCCCTTCGATCTGTACATTTGTACAGGGCTCCCTATACACAGTCATGATAATGTTGCGTTTAAACTACTGCAGCTTCCCACTGTATATAGCAATGGTGTTCACAATGTGGACGGGGAGACATACCTCTAGAGCGTCCAAGGTTCTGCAGACAATTTAAATCCAAACCCACTACTTACATATATGAGTTACAACTAATCAAGTTGAATAAAAAGCTAATCAGGATTGGCCTATAAAAAGCCACCTCTGAGTGGAGAGACAGATAGTTCATGAAGAGCACTGGCTGCTCCCGAGGAGGACCTGGGTTGGGTTTCCATCTATAACACCAGTCACACAGACTCTGGCCTTTAAGGGTACCTGCACACACATGGAATACACACATGGTACATGCAGACAAACACCAACATGCATATATATAAAATAATATTTTAAGTAATTTTTTAAATATATATTTATATTTCAGCATTCCCCCTTAATTCATCTAAGAATGTCAGTATTTTTCATGTCATGTATGTCTATACACATGTTCATATGTATGTATATATAAATATATTTGTATGTAGACCTTCACAGCTACCTACTGTGAACTGGCATCATTAAGCCACCGTTTCTGACTTGAGAATCTATCTGGTTCTAGTTAGTCACAAAAAATACAAAATACGGGCAGATGTTTCCAGATCCTACTCCATAATGGCTGATTGTACAGAGTCACTGGATTCCAACGTATGCTACCACCATTTTAGGAAAAATCAGTCTTTTCTATCTTAAAAAGATACATCCAAAATTCAATGCAAGAAAGTGTTTTGAAAGCTGAATATGGTTTTTAACTTAGCTAACCTCACAAGCCCACAGCTGAGCTATTTCATAAAGTGACAATGGCCCAAAACAGAATGTCCACTAGTGCTGCAGGACAGGTGCTACCCTCTGCAGGCCAGCAGAGGAGTGGCTTGCCAACAACATACGCTTCCATGCATTTGCTTCTAATTTTACCATCAGCCATAACTTTAATTCTGCTTTGGATTTTCTGCTTAAAATGCTGGCATTTTGCCTGGAATTTATTTATGATTCCACTCTGTGTCCTCAGCTCATGAGGGCCATGTGAATAGAGCCTTGCCGTGTGAGGAACACTCACCATGCTTGCTCTTCTTTCTCAGTCCCCTGCTGATGGACTTGATCTTGGTATTAGGAATAACCGCAGTGCTTACAACTTCCTCAGATCGCTGCAAACAACAGACAGTGGAGAAGAGAGCTCAGCTCTGTATGCTGAAGCACATTCCCAGCATGCTCTGGGAAGTCTGGAAACCGAACAGTGACTAGATGGATGACAGTGAAATCATACTACACTGGTTAATCTTTATGCTGCTTTTTCATTAAAAAATTTTGGTTTCTAAAAAAGTGGCACACAGCAACCATACAAATACACATTTACTTTAAATGATGTAATTATATTTTAATTAAATATGAATTTTAAAAGCTGGGCATGATGGTGCATGTCTTTAATCCAGTACTCAGGAGGCAGGGGCAGGCAGATCTCTGTGAGTTTGAGGCCAGCCTGGTCTACAGAGCAAGTTCCAGGAGAGCCAGGGCTACACAGAGAGACCCTGTCTAGAAAGCACAAACAAAAGTATTAAAAAATAATTTTTTTAAAAAAATAAGGGGAACTATGTAAAAAATATATTAAGTTTTCAAGCAGACTGGGAATAAAGTATACTCAATTTTTATCCTAACATTAGAAAAATTTATGGTTAGGGAGAGTGGCACATGTCCATAATCCTAGACTTGGGAGGTAAAGGCAAGAAGATCAGACGCTTAAGGCCAGCCTGTGCTACACAGTCCCTTCCTCAAAGCAAACAACAGAAACCAAACAACCAATTACTGACCCAGGGAGACTGCTGCCACCCCACACTGGTAGGCTCCTCCACCTATAGCAGCAGGGCCAGCCTGGTCTACACAGTGAATTCAGGACAGACAGGGTTACAAATAAGAGCCTGTCTGAAAAAAAATAAATAAGTAAAATAAGCTATTTTTTATTTTCAAATAAACAGAATTTAGAATGGTGATGGTTACTAACATCCCTAACAAACTGACCAGTGTTCACTATTGCCAAGGGCAATTATCTCAGACTGATCTTACAACCAAAACCAAAATACTGAGTCTTGTTTCTAGAGAAAAGTAAATTAAAAAAAATAACAAATAGCATTGTTATATATTTCTAAATTTTAAAACTGGAGATGAAGCTTATCTTTGAGGGCAAAGAACTGTATTTCCAGATAGCTTGGAAAAGCCTCAAATTTGTGGTTGCCTTCGCCTTCAAGTAATGGAATTCCAGGCCATACCACACCAGCAGAATGAATCTCATTAAGAATAAAAGATGCCGGCTGAGTGCATAACCCAGTCATTAAAGTGCTTGCCTGACATGTCCAAACCCTATATTCAATACCAGAGGCCAGCCTGGGCTACAGGAGACCCTGTCTCAAATGAACAGAATAAGAGGCACACGCTAACAATAGCATTTCTGAATTGCTTTAATTTTCAAAGCAATATGATAGACTAAGTTGGCTATGTGAGAAGGTGGGAATTGCCAAAAAACACTAACATAGTTACCGAGAAAAGACAGTAAAACAATGGACAAGGTGGGAGGGGCTTTACATTTGAACTATGCAGGATATAAACAACAAAAACAAAATACAGATGACTGAACATCCCCAGGAAGCTATGATTAGCTGGCTGAATTGTTAGGTTGTAGAATATGTACATACCTAATAGAAATCTACAATATTTAGGATAACAATAAAAATCAAGACTCCCTTTTCCTTTACACACACACACACACACACACACACACACACACACACACAAGACTGAACAGAAGCTACTGAATACACAGTATTCAGTATTAGTAATTTTAGCTTTCATTTACATAGTTTTCCATTTCCTACAATGAGCATGCATTGCTCTTATAAAATCCATTAAACTCACATAATTTGAAGCCACACTTTCATTAAATATTTAAGAACTTGAAAAATATATATGGTATCTAAACTAGCCAGATGAAGGACCTTACAGTCTTTGTCCTGACTAAAACATACCAGGAAAAAAAGCTTTCTAAGCAGAAGGCTTTTCTGGAATTGGTCAGGGTGCCAAGAGCGTGGAGAATCACAGTGAACTTGGGGGAAAGACAAGCAGCAGAAAGTTGGAAGAGCTGTGCCACAGCTTCCTCTTGACACTGGCACACTGACTCATTGGTCATTTTCTTCATCCACTGAATTTCAACACCTCCACACTACACAACTCCAGGAAGCACCAGCTGCAAACTATTCTATGTATTGAATATGTCTGGATTAGTGTAAAGCCAAAAGTAACAATTGAAGTTATACAACACAGAGGTTTGCTAGGCTCTGAGGTTCATGGCCTTTTTACAAAAACATGTAGGGACCAGGGATGTAATGCCCAGCATGTAGAAGGCATTAGATCATCCCCTACACACTAGAAAAAAGAAATGTCACCTATATTGAGGAATTGTAAATTACTCCATTGGGTTGAGAATCTTAAATATGAAACTAGATAGTAATATTATATTCTTTCAAACCTAAAATGATGGTAGATTTAAACAGACAGAGCTAAGAAGTATCAAAGACAGAAATCAAAGAAACCATTAGTTATGGATGCTCAATTCCTATAAAAATAGGGCCCTGACTCCATCTGCAAATGGAGACTCTCCCAATTATGACATTCTACTCCTTCACTATGTTTACAGTTGAACTACACCAGAAAATTAACAGTGACTAAGCCACTAGAGCCCCATTGAGCATCAAAGCAGAGGACAAACTACACTCATTTCAAGTGTCCAATCTGATGTATTCATGTACAAGAGCATTTATGCATCTTGATGAGACATGTCTCCAGGAGACCATCACTGTGATCAAGGAGATTAGCCGGCAATCATTTCCCAATGTTAAGTACATATCTTGTTAATATCTTGTCTGACTAACAGGGAAGCAAACAGGCATCTGAGCTGCAGACTGAAGCCACTTCAAGGAAATATACCTGTGTGGGGCTAGAGATGGCTCAGGGCTAAGAGCACATGCAAGTCTTGCAGAAGACCCTTGGGTTTCCACACCTTTGTCAGGCAGCTCACAACCATCCCAAACTAAGCTCCCTCTTCCGGACTCCGTAGGCACCTGCACGTACCTGCACTCACGTGCACACACACTCACACCACACACACACACACACACACACACACACACACACACACACACATACACAGCTTTTGCATAACTGAGTTGTCAGCTAAATTAGCTTCTTAAGGGTTTTGTTTGTTTCACATCTTTTGTCCAGATTTTTAGTTGTCTGAGGTAGGAAGGCAAATCAGTCCCTAGTACACTATGTTGGGGTGCAGTCTCTCTTCAGCCCCAACTAGACTTTCTATGCAAGTGCTGAAGTCAATGACTGTTTCTTCTCAGCTCTGCATTTCCAGCAAAGCCTTTCCTATGGAGTATGGTAAAATAATTTATATTTAATAAAATCAGTCTGGAATACCAGAAAACAGAATTACTCAAGGTCAAGCCATGAGGATCAGAGAGTAGTGACCCACACCTTTAATCCCATCACTCAGGAGACAAAGTTCTTTCTGTATTTCCGTGAGTTCAAGGCCTAACAACCAAACAGTAGTAGCTCACACCTTTAATCCTAACGCTAGGATTATGATGTAGAGCTGAACCCAGTAGTGAAACAACTGGGCGGGGAAGCTAATTAAAGGTAGACATTTAGGCATTGTGTAAGAGTGACCAGCCAGGCTGAGGACCCTTGAAGATAGCACTTACCCTGTTCAGTCTGGGAAATTGCCTGGGAGAGAATTGACTGTGATCTGTTAACCATCTCGGATATTCCAGCTTTTCCTCAATATTGGCCTCTAGGTTTTCATTATATACTAACTAGAGTTCATGCAATAATGGAGAACAGTCCTGGCATGTTTAGCTGCGCAAGCAAAGGGCAGTCCACACTTTGATTACTTTGTTGCAGATCAGAAAGGTATGCTTACTAGAACAAAAGCTAGGACTCCTAATGTGAAGATGGCCTCATTTACTACGGTCACACAGTGCAGAGTGACAATCTCTAGTTTAGGAAACAGGTGTGGTGGGGTAAAATGAACCCTGGAGTTAGAAGACTTAGGTTCAAGCCCTACCTCAAATCTCTGCATCCTTGTGATGTTAGTGAACTAACTCAACGGGTGCCCAGTGTGGTAATGACTGCCTTTAGTCCAGCTCTCTTGGGTCTCTGAGGTGGAGTCCAGCCTGATCTACTGAGCAAGTGTCTTAAAACAAAACAAACAACAACAAAAACCACTAACTCAGCTCATGAGCTCGCTCTACTTGCTGTCTGTCCAGGCATAACACTGTATCGCATAGGTTGTTGTGAGGTAGAAATTACAAAATATATGAGAAAGTACTTGGTACTTGGTGAAAGAACTACACAAAAATATGTGGTAATGAACATGTTTCCAATACTTCCAGCAGTTCCCCATCGCCTTACAGTCACCTTCCAAATCTGTACACTAGTGCAACACATAAAAAAACTAAAATAAAAAAATTAAAAGTGTTCTTTCAAGTGTAATGTTAGGTATTTCCATACACATACAGTATAAATGTGACATTCATTATAAATGTGGTTCAACATACATACACACACACATATATTTTTGAGACAGGATTTCTCTGTGTAGCCTTGGCTGTCCTGAAACTGTAGATCAGGCTGTCCTCAAACTCAGAGATTTGCCTGCCTTTGCCTCTGAGTGCTAGGGGAAAAGGCGTGCACCACCAGCACCCAGGGGCTTAAAAGTTCATCTCTAATCCAATCTGCAAAGTTCTTAAACCAAGGTTATGCTCTTGAAGACTGTTTTTATTCTTGGAATTTGGCCACTGAACAAGTAATGAAAATAGAATCATTTTTAGGAACCAGGCCACACTCCAGGCTGAAACTGCAATTCTAAAAGCATAAGCAAATCCACGAATGGCATGTGACTTACGTCTGTGACGTTGTGGCAGGAAGTACAATAGTATTTGCCTTCATCTGTGAGGCCCCAGGAGACAGCAGCGCATTGTGAACAGCGTTCTGTGAAGGATTTCTACAAAAGATAGAAAAACTGTTATTGTCAAGCATAGTTATAAGCTCTACTTCCAGAGTTCCTGGCAATTTCATCCCCAAATTTTAAAGAAATAATCACAGAAAATTAAAAATACATCAGACTATAAATAAGGAGGTCAGTCTCTTTAGTAGTATAAAACACAGGAACTATTCCACAAAACCGCTGAAATGTGCAAACTGAGGACCAAGAAGGAAAGGTGGACAAGACTGGAAACAAAGACAAGGAGAACTCCCTGGAAGTGCTAAGGGAGAAAAAGATGAAAAAACAACATCAACAAAGACTAGAAACACCGCTGGCAGCCAGGCAGTGGGGACACACACAGGAGCTAAGGCAGGTGGATCTGAGTTCTTCACCAGCCTGGTCTACAGAGTGAGTTCCAGATCAGCCAGGGCTGTTACACAGAGAAGCCCTATCTCGGAAAAAAACAAACAAAAGGAGGAGAAAAAAAAGAGAATAAAAATAAAAGAAACATTTAACATTTCCTTTGAGGGGGCTGGAGAGATGGCTCAGAGATTAAAGCAATAATTGTTCTTCTGGAGGATCTGAGTTTGATTCCCAGCATCCACATGGCAGCTAACAACTGTCTGTAATTCCAAGACCTGACACCCTTACACAGTTATACATGGAGGCAAAACACCAGTTCACATAAAAATAAATACTTAAAAATACATTTCCTTTGAGGCACTAAAAATGTACTAAGAAGCAGATGATTCAAGTTTTGATTTATTCATCTAGCAATATAAAGGATATCGACTGTACATACTATATGTGTGACTGGGTGCTGAAGCCTCCTACAGAAAGAGAAGGAGCATGAGATTCACCCCTGGTCATGGATGCATCACGGTGGACTGTAATTTCAGTTCTATCAACTTATTATCTAGACTTTAATCATGCATCATTTATTAGTATTTACTGAGCATCTACTATGAGACCCTCAATCACACACACAGAGAGAAAACTGGTTCATAATTCTTTGGTGTTTGACTTACAGGTCAGTTACTTAATAGCCTATCATGTTAAAGGTGCATTCAAAGTTTAACAACATCTTGATCACTTTTCAGATGAGGTACAGGTTTGTATCAACTTAACAGAACCTAAAGTCACTCAAGGAGAGAACCTCAACTGAAAAAAATATCTCCATAAGACTGGGCTGTAGGCAAGTCTGTAAGGCATTTTGTTAATAAGTGATTGATTGGGGAGGGCCCAGCACATTGTGGGTGGTGCCATCTCTGGGCAGGTGGTCCTGGGTTTTATAAGAAAGCAGGCTGTGCAAACCATGGGGAGCAAGCCAGAAGAAAACACCTCTCATGGCCTCTGCATCAGCTCCCCTCTCTAGGTTCCTGTTCTGATGATGAACGGTAATACTTTCCTCCCCAACATGCTTTTTGATCATGGTGTGTCATCGCTACAATAGAAACTTTTTAACTAAAATAGCACACTGAAACGTCCCCGGCAGGGTTAGGGTTAGAATCGTTACCCTAGACATACTGACAGGACCAAGTTCCAGGACCTGCCCATCTTTACCCACTCCGGCATCCAACGGAGGTTTACCGGGTGATTCCTTCCAGAGAAGACGAGCCATTGGAGTGGCCACTCCACAACCCTCCAAGTTCATCCTCCTGGCCCGCGCCCACGTGCACAAACACTCCACCCACCCCAACCTGCAAGCACGCCTCCCGGGGAGGCAACACAGCCTGGTTCCGGGCCGCGAGGCCACCGCCTTCTCGCTCCGCCCTCCCTGCGGGTCACCGCCCCCAGCCGACACTTCCTCCCCGTGCTGCTCCTTATCTGCCCGGCTCCCCTCGGCTCTTTTTTTGGTGGTCCTTTAGGTCCTTACCGTCTCCTCCAGATCCATCGCTGCTGGGCCATCAACACCGTTACCCAAGCAGCGGAAGCCGCTTCCGGGACTGGCAGAAGAGCGCTCCGACCGGAAACACAATCTCCGTCTTTGCGTTCCCAGAGTGTTACGTGTACCGCCCAGATGCTCCTTAAGACCCAGGCTCAGACTGCAAGCATGCTGTACAGGACCAGGGCCAGGCTCCAAAAACCCGGCCCACACCTATGAGGAGGTGTCTTTTTTTTAATTTTTCCTTTTTGGTGGGGTATGTGTCGAGCTGACTGACCTGGAACTCGCTATGTAGACCAGGCTGGCCCCGAACTCAAGAGATCCGCCTGCCTCTGCCTCCCGAGTGCTGGGATTAAAGGCCCACGCCACCACCTCCAGGCCTCTCAATTTTTACAAAAATGTATCTCAGTGTTTGAGGTGGAGAACACAGACTGTTGAGTTAGACCTGGGTTTCTATTTGGATTTTTTATTTTCTTCCCCAGATCCTAGGAATGAAACCTTTATGCAAATTGGTCAAGTTCTTCATACCACCTGCTGCAACATCCTCAGCTCTTAAGCCTAGATATCAAACCATGAATTTATTTTTTTCTTGTGCCTCTACTACCTCCTATGTAAAAATTATATATTTACCTGTGAATATAATTAAGTCTTATAAAGTCTTGCAAAATCTATCTCTTGTTTCTCCTTTGAACATACTAATTCCTTGCTTCATTCCTTAAACCAAAATTGCTTTAAGTTTTAGAGATTTAGCTGTGAACAAAATAACTCTTCACCTTTGTGAAGATTATATTTGAAGTTTATTATTATTAGTCTTAATTTTTATTTTTCGAGACAGGATTTCTCTGTGTAGCTCTAGCTGTCCTGGGACTCACTTTGTAGACCAGACTATCCTGGAACTCAAAGAGATCCCCCTGCCTCTGCCTCCCAAGTGCTAAGATTAAAAGTGTGTACTGCTTGACTATATTTGTTTTTTGATATTTATTTTTATTTTATGTGAATTGGTGTTTTGCCTGCATAACTGTGTAAGGTTGTCAGATCTTGGAATTACAGACAATTATTTGCTGCCATGTGGATGCTGGGAATCAAACTGAAGAACAGTCAGTGCTCCTAACCGCTGAGCCATCTCTCCAGACTATATTTGTTTTAAATGCTAAAGATCTTTTCCAGGGTTGGTAGAGATGTGTGCTGAGATGGATATCAGGTAATGAAGTCCCCAGCAGAAGAAGCTGGGATATGGTGAAGATCCTACAGCATCCTGCAGAATGTTAGGGTCCTTGAGATGTTCCATAAAAGACCACCAGTTACTGTCCAATCAGGAAGAGCATTTAATGAAATATTCCAGCATAGAGTGATTCAGGGACCAACATCTTACCTCCACCCCCACCCCCAGAAACTTGAAGGCTCCTTTTAAGCAGGATTAGGGGAATTACACCTATAGTTAAGTACATTGGGTATAGACCCTTACTGGTACAAGAATCATTTTAGGATTGGTTCATAATGCCTGTTCAGCAACCATGGTTGCAGTGTTAGGGGTCTGTTGGCTGTGGCTGGGTAGGAATTGCTTAGCTATCTAACTTGGCATACTTCCTGAGTGTCTGATTGAAGCCAAATGTGAGCCAACATAGTATGGTGGGGTAATATGGGGCAGAGGTCTTAACAAATTGGCCCCTGGATAAAACAAAAAACAACTGGCCCTCTTAGGGTCAGTCCTGTTATAAGAGGGAACAGCCACTTCACAGAACAAAGGAAAATCCTGATATTTATAGACATTAGAGGTTTGAAAGAATTTTGAAGCCCAGAGGAGAGGGGTCTCTGTGTTTAGAAAATTAATGAAGGCACTAAAAAGAATAGAAGGCCAAAATTTAGGACACTACTCCCACTGTCCCACCCTTTTTTGGGGCTGCTACATGCTAGGAGTTTAGTAATTTATGGAAAATTCTAGATAAATTGAGGCTGATGGGCATCACTAGGGCAGTGCTTTCAATTCAGTATTATGGGAAAACTTGGGGTTGGAGAGATGGCTCAGCAGCTAAGAACACTAGCATCTCTTTCAATTTTGATTCCCACAAACCCACACAGCACTAGGACCAAAGGCATGCACCACTATTGTCCAACTGCCCTCCCCGGATGGATATATTTGAGTTATTCAAACAAAGGGACTTAAAAAAACTCATTATTAAAAATATACAAGGAAGGGCTGGAGAGATGGCTCAGCGGTTAAAAGCACCGTCTGCTCTTCCAGAGGACCCGGATTCGATTCCCAGCACCCACGTGGCAGCTAACGACTGTCTGTAGTTCCAGTTCCAGGCAAACACCAAGGCAAATAAATAAATAAAGTTTAAAAAAAATATACAAGGAAAAACCAAGCATTGGTGGCACATACCTTTAATCCCAACACTTGGGAGACAGAGGCAGGAGGATCTCTGTGAGTTCAAGGCCAACCTGATCTACAGAGCAAGTTCCAGGACCGTCAGGCTAACTATTTCAGGAATTGACTTAGGGCTGGGATGCCACAAACACTGAGTTGTGTGTTTGTAAATCATATGGAAGACCATGGGCTCAAGCTCAGAGACTGGAAATAAATGGTAAGTGAAAGAACATCAAAGAAAAGAAAGAAGGTGTTCACACTACTCTGTTCAGCAATAGACTTGGCATTAACCGAGATTCCATATGAGCCAATGAGGAACAGTCCAGCAGATCACAGTACCACTGCATTCCTCTAATCTCGGCTCCTCTGGAGGCTGAGCAGGAGAATCATAAGTGAGAGGTCACTTGGGCTACATAATGATACCCTACCTCAAAAACAACAACAGAATGAGAATAGCAGGGATGGTGAGACAAGGGTAGCCCCTGGGTATAAGCAAAAGCCAAACCTCTGGATTGGATGGGAGAAGGGATAAGATGGACTGACCAAGCCTTCCACCTAGGCACACAATCGAGTGCAGGAGAAAACAATGTTTTGTTTTGGTATATGTCTTAGAGCTTCTTGTCCCGTGTCCAGGTGGGGACCCTGAGGACCACACTGAATAGATGAGCACATTCAGAAGAAAGTACACAAACGTGGGGATAAAGGCCAGGATAAGATCACTAGAGTGAGAGCATTCGGAGAGGAAAAGGTCAAGAGCTTAGGCCAGTGTAGGACTATGAGACTGTCCTTGACACTTAAGGACAGCCAGCACTACAAGTCATCCTGGAAGTCACGCTCAGCAGATGCTCCTGATACCCACAGGGAGGGAAAGATGGAATCGCCTTCTGACTTGCCGATGACTGATGGATGGAGACGTGAGAGTCACCAGAGGAAAGTTGTGTAACAGCAAACCTCGATGAGAAATGGCTAGGAGACCAGTGAAACATGTATCTGCAAGAGTGTTTTCAGAGATGATTGACATGTGCAATGGAAAAGACACTCCTTCTTAATAAGCTAGGGTCCTGGAGAGATCCCAAGTGAGCGGAGGAAGCCCCCAGCTCGTGGTAACTGGATTCCTCCTTTCCTGCAAGTTCATCTTGCTGCTATCATTATCAGCAGACATCAGACCCCAGCTGCTTCATCCTTTCAATGTGAGTCACACCCGCAGCCCTACAGGAAGCCTCCAGGCTTCTAACCTTAAATGAGGGCTGCATTTCTGGCCCCTTGTTCTAAGGCTTCCAATTTCTTAGGCACCAAAGCCACTTAGGTTATCTGCCCCCACCCCAATATGCAGATAGTCATTGTTGGGTCACTCAGCTTCCAATGAACACCAAGGGTGTCCAACCTTTGGACACTGGAGCTTGACTCAGGAGATAAACAATTGAGTTAAAAGAGAAGAAAAAACTTTTTTTCTCTGCCATTGTGAACTGTACACCTAATGAACTTTCTCAGCATATATTTTCACAAGACTTTCATAATCAAAGCATTTCTGGCCAAGATGCAAAAGCAAAAAACGATTCTGTTCCCTCAACAGATTGGAATGGAAACAGGAACAAAATCAGAGCCAACTCCAAGAGTAGACACTGGAGTAGGGCCACACCTCGTCTGTGAGGACTCATCTACGGTGACTCAGTTGTTTATGCTGAATCATGATCATCCCTCCTACCAGATGGCCATTCATCTCTGGAGACGTGAGCCTGATAACCTGCAGGAGCAAGCTGGTTGCTTTAGTAATAAATATGTAGAACTTTCTGAACTGCTAAACCTTTCTCTCTCTCTCTCTCTCTCTCTCACACATACACACACACACACACACACACACACACACACACACACACCATCATAATGTTTCAAATAAGCTTACAATATTGGGTTGGGCTGCATTCATACATATTTATGTGTGCCACATTTGACCACAGACCGTGGATAGGACATGCCTGTAAGCTGATTCAAGACATACCCTATCATATATGCATGTATATATGGTATGTGTATATGTATGTGTGTGTCTGTGTGTGTGTCTGTGTGTGTATGTGTGTATGTGTGTGTGTGTTCTATCAGTTTTGTTCCTCTAGAAAAACCCGAGTAATGGAATCAACTTCTGTCGAGTGTTAGGAATGAAAGCCTGTAAGAGTGTGTTTTAAAATAGAGAATGAAAGAGGGAAGTGTGTAGACCACTCACTCTTTATATGGTTTTTAACTGAAAGAAACAGTTGCTATCAGTCGTGGATAATACGATAAAGACTTGTTTATTTGCTTTTTTTAAATCCGTGCCTATGTGTGGTAGAAGTGCGGGCAGCAGTATGTGCAAAGGAATGTAGTGACTACAGAGGCCAGAAGAGGGCGTTATATCCCTGGAAGCTGGGGCTAATGGCTGGCTGTGAGCAGCCTGAGATGAATTCTAGGAACTGAACTTGGATCATCTGGAAGAGCACTACGTACCCTTAATCATTGAACCATCCCTCCAGCTCCTTCTGCTCTCTTCTGGACTTGCTCAGGAGAGAAACAATGCCAAGAGACAGAAGGGGGCGTGGTTTCCAGACAGAGAACCGGGCCAGCAAAGCAAGGGTTTGGTGAATGGGGAAATCAGAGAAGGTTAAGGCTGGCTCCGACTGTTTCCTGTGAAACAGAAAGCAAGCAGTCAGCTGAGAGCAGGGAGAGGCAGGGCTGTGACCTCACGGTGAGCAGATGGCTTAGCTGGAAAAGGTACCAAGTCTGACAACCTGAGTTTACTCCCTGGGACCCATACGGTGGAAGGAGAGGGCCAACCTCACAACTATATTCTGACTGACACATGCATCACATTTATATGTTCGCACACACCAATTAAATAATTAATTAAAATATGTAATTGTAAAAATCTACAGGGGTTGGTTCAGTGGTGGAGAGGGTACACCAACTAGCAGAGGATGCCATTTTGGTTCCCAGCACCCACGTGGGAACAGCTCACAGTGAACAATTTCATGGGGATCTGTTACTATCTCCTGGCCTCCATGGGTGTCTTAACTCACATGCACATACCCACATATATTACAAAGAGGTAATTTTTTAAAAAGAAATAATGAAATCTATAATCCTAGAGAAAAATCAATATAAATAAGAAACTAACTATAAAGAGAGAGAACACAGGTATAAAATGCATAAGAAAGAGAACCGAGTCTCAAATCCTGCAGACCGCTGGCAGCATTAAGCATCCCTGGCCTCTGTGCTCACTCTCCTAAGTCTCCCCACTGTAGACTGCAGAAGGGTGAGCTTTTCTGCCTTTAGCTTCTGCTGGCTGGTGGGAGAGGCAGTGAGTGAATTTTCAATAATTAAATCAGTCACTCCTTCAGTGGTTACTCAATATAATTGTACCACAGAATGTTGTTTGTAAATTTTTCATTACGTTAAAAAACATTATTGGGGCCTGCCTACCATTGCATGCATGTGGAGGTTAGGGCCCTGGGGTGCCTGCCATGGGCATGCATGTGGAGGTCAGGGCCCTGGGGTGCCTGCCATGGCATTCACGTGGAGGTTAGGGCCCTGGGGGTGCCTGCCATGGCATGTATGTGGAGGTTAGGGCCCTGGGGGTGCCTGCCATGGCATGTATGTGGAGGTTAGGGCCCTGGGGGTGCCTGCCATGGCATGTATGTGGAGGTTAGGGCCCTGAGGGTGCCTGCCATGGCATGCACGTGGAGGTCACAACACAACTTTACAGGTGTTGGTTCTCTTCTTCCACACTGTGGATCCTGAAATTAAACTCAGGCCATTGGGCTTTGCAGCAGGGCCCTTTACCTACTGAAAAAACACTACAGAGAAATGATTTGCCATCTGAAATATATGCTCCTTGGTGCCTATTCTCATTAGATGCTTACCATAGGAAACTTTCTGCATTTCATTATTGAAACCAAATCTTTGATCAGGAGCAAAGATTAGGAACACATATTTTCATCCACTTGTATGGCAAATTTTTAGAGGCCTTTTAAATTTTCATCAGTATTCTCTAGGCCTTCTGACAGTATTTGTCATTTAGTATCTTAGCCATGGAGTGGTGGCTAAGAAAACAGTCAAATAGGAAATGTAACTTCAATGAATGTAAACACCATGACAATGTAGCAAGATGTGTGATTAGGGTGATGGGCACATGAAGAGAGTTTTATATAGTTGTCAACAAACAATTCTAAAGATGGACAGTTAAGCAGTGTAAGTGTTCCTCACAGAGCACCCGTGTAAAAGGCACACACATACACACCCAACATGGCACCAGCAGAGCACACAGAACAAAGGGCACGCCCCCATATGTGGCTATGTAGATCTGTGTCCACCCCATGGCAGCCACCTGGCTGCCTGCCTTTCTCCCCCCCCCCTCTCTCTCTCTCCTGCCCTTCTCCAGGTACCTGAACTTGTGTGGCACCTCGTAGTGCACACGGGCAAAATTCTACCAAGTGGAGATGGGAATGGTGTGGGAGCCATGTAAGAATAAATGGGAGGGGCTGGGAGATAGCTCAGTGGACATGTGCTTGTTATGTAAACATGAAGACCTGAGTTTGGATCCAGAGCACAACATACAAGCCAGGCATGGCAGTACACATGTAACATCACCCAACACTGGGGGTACAGAGATGAGGGGAACCTGGGGGCTTGCTGACCAGGCAGTCTAGCCTGAATGGGGAGCTTCATGTTCAATGAGAGACCCTGCCTTACAAAAATAAGATGGAGAGCAAGAGAGAATAACACTTAACATAGACAACTCCCCACACACACATACACACGGATGCACATACATGCATATACCCCACACACAAACATACACATATAGACTATAGAGTGGTGTGTGCATACATACAGTCTAGCACTCAGGAAACGAAAGTAGGATTGCAGGTTCGAGGTCAGCCTGAGCTTCATAGCAAATGAGTCAGCCTGGGCTCATAGTAAAACACTAGCTAAAAAATTAAAAAATAAAATAAAAGTTATGTGAAGAAGAATACGGAAGAAACAGAGAGGAAAGAGAGAGAAACAGATTTTGGGGAGATTAAAAAGGCCTTGAGGCAGAACCCAAGCAGAATGTTTGAGAAATGAAGAGGCCACTGTGGCCTGAGGTTAGTGGGTAAGAGGCAGCAGTTGTGAGATCAGAGAGCTGGGCAAGGCCCAACTGCTGAAGGTCTTCTTGACCTGCAGGCCTAAGATTTAGCCAGAATTTACAGACAGCCCGCATTGTTTGCTAAAGTCCTCGGTGCTTGGCTGCCAGCATGTGTTCTCAGCACAGAATCGAGGGAGGGAGGGAGAGCTCGGGCTGATCAGCTGGTGCCGTGAATCTGCTCAGAGCTACCCGTGCCCTCTGACACCGTGCCTATGTGCGAAGTTAGTGGCGGCGTTCTCAGGATTTTGCTTTACAGACAGAGACTAGGAAAGTAGACATTTCCCAATGGGGACACCTTCCAAGTCCCCCTCAGATGCGTGGGATTGGTTGGAATATTCGGTTAGGCAGCTGTGTTACTTTTCTGCAAGACACACTTCATACAAATTTATATTTTGTGCTAGTTAAGGGCATTGAATCTTTTGGAACCAGAGTTACAGACAGTTGTAACACACACACACACACACACACACACACACACACACACATCATCTAGGAACCAAACTTGGATCCTCTGGAAGAGCAATAGGCATTAACTACTGAACCATCACTCCAAGCCCCAACAGATACATTTTTAAGGCAGCACCAATGTTGGAGTGAATGTAGATATGAGGGAATCAAAGATGTCCAGAAATGATACACTGGAATAAAAGTGGAATTCATCACTGGGATGGCTGTCAGCAGAGGCAGGGGGTAAAAATAAAGGTCTGGGTCACACTGAATGTGATTACAAGAAGTGATGGTGAGCAACAAGTTAGGAATGGGAATCTTGACTAGAGGGATGTTCTGGGCCATGTGTGAACTTCAGAGTCACCAGTGTCTACCAAGGAGAACTTATATCCACGGGGAGAAATAAGAGCATCTAAGAAGAATGGATGGCAAACGGAAGAAGGGAATCCCAGGACTGGGAAATTCTCAGAAGTCAGGCAGAGTAGGATAATCCAGCAAACACAGAAGGAAGAGACCCTGGACTGTGGTGTGCACAGTCACCAAATGCAGAGGACTCTGGGCATGGAATTTTCAGGAGATTAAGGCAAGGAGAGGGATGGAAAGTTTGAATAGACGGTTGGGTGTGGTGTTGCACATGCCTTTAATTCCAGCACTCAGAAGGCAGAGGTAGGAGGATCTCTGAGTTCAAGGCCAGCCCAGTCTACAAAGTGAATTCCTGCACAGCCAAGGCTACCAAAGAGAAACCTTGTCTGGAGGGAGAAGGAGGAGGAAGAGGGAGCAAGGTTGTTGCTTGGGTAAAGAGGTTGGAGGTAGGTGAGGAGGAGGAAGAGAATGGTTGCTATGTGAGCACAAGTCCATGAGGAAAAAAACAAAAGCGAAGAGCTGTACAGTAGCACAAGGGAGCCGTGGACAGAGGGGTCAAGAAACATGGATGATGTAGTATTTTGGGCACTAAGGTAAAGGAAATGTCAGTCATACAGTAGAGGAGGAGATGACAGGCACATCCTTGGGTGGGTGAGGACAGATCTGACCTCTGATGAGGCCACCCTGAGGGGCTGTATTATCTCAGTGACCAGATCATTGGAATTCGGTGAATGTGTCCGCGGTGCAGTGGGCTGGGGACCTGGTGTGCTGAAATGGCCAACCACTGCCTCCTTTTTACCCTGATGGCTGCCAGCATCTGAAGCTGGCAACTTGGGAAGGTTTATTAAACAGTTACAGAAGCTCTTTTGAGTACAGAGGTTGTCAAGTATTGTGCCCAGAAATCCTGGCCCCGACAGGTCTCTGATAGTTTATGACTGAGACAATCCCCTCATCCCAGAGTCTCACTTCCCTTCTGCATCAAGGGAACGGTAACTTTACCATCACCTCATGGGGTGACGAGGTATAGCTGGGATAGTGAATATGGCAGACCTCTGTCAAAATGTCATAAACTGAACAACAGGCTACAAACATTAGTCACCGTTAGTTTACTGCATAGTCCCTCAGATGTGCCACAGAAAAGCTTGCAGGGAATGCATTTCTTTTTTTTTTTTTTTTTAAAAAAAACAACTTTATTTATTTATTATTTATTTGTTTGCCTTGGTGTTTGCCTGGAACTGGAACTACAGACAGTTGTTAGCTGCCATGTGGGTGCTGGGAATCGAACCCGGGTCCTCTGGAAGAGCAGACGGTGCTCTTAACCACTGAGCCATCTCTCCAGCCCGGGAATGCATTTCTAAGGACAGCCTCCACGTCACTGTCCTCTGTGGGCTTAATTTTCACAACGATTCTACTTTTTTCAAGATAAGGAGCAAGTCCTGGCTCCTTGCAAAAGTCTTCCAATTTCATCGCTTACATAAATGGATTGCTTTGAGATCACCAGTTGAAAGGAAGTGTAGACATGTCATTATCTTCAAAGCTTTTTTGAGAACTTATTAAATGTTAATCATAGAGCACAGGGATATTCTGGAGAGTAAACACTGGCCTTGATACTTCTACAAGCCTCCTTCCCAGCTAACCTCAACATTCCTGCTGGAGAAAAGAAAGCATAGGGAATCAGTCCCTAAATGGGCCCTCCAAGTGTTCCAAGGTTGGCTCCTGTGGCCTGTCTGCCTATAGCTAACTGAACCCCTCTGTGATTTGCACAGTCTTGGAGAAAAGAGAAAGTGAAGGAATATTTGCTAGGTATTCATTTTCTCAAACATCAGATCCATTACTGAAGTCATCTCATAACTAAGCTAGATTATAATCATTGTCTGATCACAGAAAAGAAAACTGAGGCTTGGGAGGTCAATTAGGTCACCATAGCAGGCTAGAAACTAGTTCTTCCCAAGCCTTTCTGCTGAGGGAGTAGCCACCTCCAAAAGTCTCGTTAGTGAATGGGTGACAATATGAACTGTGTCTTCTGGATCCAGAACCACTTTGTCTAAGGGGTCAACAGGTTTTGAAGGCACATTTGCAACTGAACAGAAGCAAAGATGTGTGAGGTGCCCTGGACTTTCCTCCAAATGCCTAAGTGATAAGATCTCAGGCAAACTGTAGAACCTGTCCAGGGTTGTTATGCACATTTATAGTCTCAAGGCAAATATGGTCTGTCTCCTGCCTACCTTATTAGAAGGAGAATGATCAGAAACTAAGGCTCTGGACACAGCCATTACGGTACTGAAGAGAGAACTCTGGTTTTTAACTATCCTGTAGTCATGACAGAATACATAAGTTGGAGATTTTACACAGCATAATAACGCAGGATGTCTTGTTCAACAAACACGTGACAGTAGTGAGGGCAGAACTAAATGAGAAGCCCTTCTGAGTAAAGCCAGGGACTCAGTCTGTATGCCGAGGCACCAGTCCTACTCATGACATTGATTTTGAAGACAGGTGTAAGGGATCCCAAAAAGGAGATCAGTAAGACACAGGCTGGATGGTAGGCAACAAATGTGTGACAAATGGTTTTGACCACTATCTAGGAGACTCCATGTTCAAGACAATGAGGAAAAGATGTTTCCAGTTCTTTTATAAATCTCAACAATCATCTCAAAATAACAAAAGAATATAAAAAACACATAGTCAGGTTTCTAGCTACTCAGAAACACATAGCCAAGCCTGTGTGATTACAGCTACTCAGGAGGCTGAGATGGTTGTATTGATTACAATTTAGTAGGACCAGCCAGCCTGGAGAATTCAGTGAGACCCATTCTCAAAGCAGGGTCTCAGGTATTCAGCGATAGAATACTTGCCTAACATCACACACAGGCCCTGCATTCAACAAA
This sequence comes from Sigmodon hispidus, assembly GCA_004025045.1. NCBI lineage: Eukaryota > Metazoa > Chordata > Mammalia > Rodentia > Cricetidae > Sigmodon > Sigmodon hispidus. The sequence continues at coordinate 40,097 of PVIH01002400.1, read as the reverse complement.
ACAACAAAACCTGTAAGGACACACTTTACTTGAGACTAGCTATGGTGGTTTGTATATATAACGTCCCCCATAGGGTCACATGTTTGAACACTTGTTCCCCAGTAGAGGGCACTGTTGGAAAAATACTTCAGAGGTAAGGCTTCGTTGGGCAGGTCTTGAGGTTTGACAGCCTGGCCCCACTTCTTTCTGTTTTTGTGCTTCCTGACAGTGTTAGCAGTGTGACCAGCCACCATGCCTTTTCTACTGTAACAGATTATATTTCTTCTTAAACTGTACACCAAGACAAACCCATTTTTTCTCGCCGGGTACTTGGTTGCCAGAATGAAAAAAATCATGAACACACTCATAAATGTCACAGCTCTGTTCTATTAAATGTGAAGCTCCTGTGTTGCTCAGCCCTGTCATCCCAGAATGAGTAAGGAGGAGAGAAGGGGACCCTAGGGGCTAGAAAGCCAGCCAACACAGCTAAAAGTTCAGTGAGAAGCTGAGTCTGTTCTAGGCAATGAGACAGACCTATACAGGATAATAGTGTCTCCCTGACCTCTGCATGCATACAGGCAGACACACTCACTCACATGCTTATGTAACACACACACACATACACACACACACACACACACACACACACACACACACACACACACATGAATAGAAAAGGGCACTTGGGGGCTGGAGAGATGGCTCAGTGGTTAAGAGCACCGGCTGCTCTTCCAGAGGACCCGGGTTCGATTCCCAGCACCCACATGGCAGCTAACAACTGTCTGTAGTTCCAGTTCTAGGCAAACACCAAGGCAAATAAATAAATAAAGTTAAAAAAAAAAAAAAGAAAAGGGCTGGAGAGATGGCTCAGCGGTTAAGAGCACCGGCTGTTCTTCCAGAGGACCCGGGTTCAATTCCCAGCACCCACATGGCAGCTAACAACTGTCTGTAGTTCCAGTTCCAGGCAAACACCAAGGCAAATAAATAAAATAAAGTTTTTTTAAAAAAAAAAAGAAAAAGAAAAGTCATCCATGGGGCTAGAGAGATGGCTCAGAGGTTAAGAGCACTGACTGTTCTTCCAGGGGTCCTGAGTTCAATTCCCGGCAACCACATGGTGGCTCACAACCATCTATGATGACATCTGGTACCCTCTTCTGCATTCTGTATATATAATAAATAAATCTTTAAAAAAAAAGGGCACTTGACTTTGAATTCTGGCCTCTACACACATGTACATGTGTACACATATGTATATACCATGTACACAGACACAGCTTTCCACTAGATCTATGATTGATTAACTTCAACTTAATTTTCAAATATAACATGTAAGAGTTAAGACTCATTTTCATTCAGCAGCCAACCAACCTCTCCAGTGCCTCTATCAAGACTATCTTTTCCCACAATACACTGCGTGGCACCTTGCTGAAAATCAATTGACCGTGAAAATGTGAGTCTATTTTTGGTTTTCCTGCTTCATTCCGGGGACCTTTATACTATTCTTTGCCTGGATATCAAACCACCTTGGTCACGAGGATGAACTTCATATTAGGTCTTGAAATCTGGCAGAATAAGCCCCTCAGCAATGCTATGGCAAAAAAAAAAAAAAAAAAAAAAAAAAAAAAAAAAAAAAAAAAAAAAAAAAGTCTTTTTTTTTTTTTTTGCTTACTGAAATATTTTCACATAGCCCTACTGAGATCTTGAATGTCATTGGGTTGAATCATTAGATGAACTTGGGGAGGAAAATTGGCATTTTAACAACCACAAAGGTTTTAAATACATGAGTATATTTCCTCTGTTTTTTATTCATCTTTATTTTTTTTCTCAGTAATGATTTACAGTTTTGAGAATACTGCTAATTGACATTTTTTGTCAAATTAACCTCACTTTCCTAATTCTCTGTATAAGAAAGAAACCAAAACAGAGAGACAGTCAAGAGTGACCTACAGCTGGTTCTCTTTATGTTCCCAAAGCTGAGCAAAACAAAATTGGTTAACTGGAAACTGTGGTTAGCTGAATAAGTAAGTGTAGACTGCATATAGTACTCACACCAGTACACACGGATGGTTGTGATTATGTCACATCCCATGTTCAAAAATCTTCATTGGGAAATAATTATGGGATGTGGTCAAAGAATCAGAGTATCAATTTACAATGGGGAAAATTGGAAGGAACTGAGCAGGCTGATTAAGTGAAGGGTGCCACGGTCTCACAGCACAGCCTTGAGAATGCCGTTGTGCAATTGTGGTTTTTAGAATGGAGTCAGGCTGCGGGACAGGTCCAGGCAGGTGTCACAACACCACTCCTGCTCTGATCACATTAGCCTTATTTTTATCTGTTTTGAGTGTTACAGTTACTGGTAGGATTAAAAACAAAACAAACAAGAAAATAGTCTCAGTGAAGAAAATGTAAAGCTATTTTTCAGGCCAGTGTAATGACTCAGTATGTAAAGAAGTTTTCTGTGCGAGCCTGGTGGCCTGAGTTGAATTCCCAGAAACCATGGAAGACTGACCTCTGGAAGCTACCATCCTCTGACTTCCATATGGTAAGAGCCAGTACACGTGAGTGACTGTGCACACAGACACACACATTCTGTACACACAGAACAAAAGAATTTCTTTTAAAACGTAAAAGCTATTGTTACAAAATTATTTTAATGACCAATGAAGCTAACGATGGGATTTTTATGTCGATGAGGGGAAGAAAGGAAAAAGAAATGCATGTAGAAAAAACTAGAAGCTACCTAAGAAACAGAATATTAATAGACATGATTCATGGTCATTTGGATTATGAATTATATCCAAATGTTTGTCATGTACATAGCTTGTAAATATTCACAACATGACATACTCTCTGATGAGAACAGAATAAACCAAAATTGTCTAGCATGGCATTGTAGGTGCTTCCCCAAACGAGGCGACTCGTCTTTCTGACTCATCCTGAACTCCCAGGCCATGGTAGGGGCACAGGTTCTAGCCTTAAAGAATGATTCGCTGCATCCCAAATCCCCTGGAATTTTCTTGTCTGTGCCCTTCTGTGGACCACTGGTCCAGAATTCTCTAATCCTCCACCATCACTTCCTGTTGAAATTTAACCACTCAAAATCCGTGATAACGTCTAAGTTAAAGCAAAATCCAATATTTAAGTTATAGAGAGATTGTGCCCTCAAAGGAGGAAAAAACTGTAGAGGAAAACTGTGGGAGGGCATGAGAGCACATTACAGAGCAGCACCTATAGACCACATCACAGAGCAGCACTTATACACCACATCACAGAGCAGCACCTATACACCACATCACAGAGCAGCACCTATACACCACATCACAGAGCAGCACCTATACACCACATCACAGAGCAGCACCTATATACCACATCACAGAGCAGCACCTATAGCTGCCTGGGGCAAAGCGGGGCAGTTTGCCTTGGTTGTACAGGCTTTTCTTCTGCTCTAGTGTACTTGTGTATACATGAACACATGGACCTAGAAGGCAGTGGGCAGCTTGTGGGAACTAAGTGGGTTCTGGGAACAGAATGCAGGTCAGCAGGCTGGGCAGCAGGGGCTGTTACCCACTGAGCCATTTGCCAGCCCTGTGCCCCCCCCATCCCTATTTTATTATACTTTCCAAATCATCTGTCGTGACATGTTAATATAGAAAAAAAGGGGGGGGGGACTACCATGCCATTTCAAAGGCCTATGGCTCTTACAAATACTTTCATTTTTTAACAATATTTTTGCTTTCTGGCCTCCATCTTATCTGTTCCACTACATCTGCAGGTTGCGTGATATGGTGCAAAGACCTGAATATGGCAGAAAGGTCAGGCCCTGGCTTTCCTTCTTGTTCATCTTTCCAAACCTCACAAGGATGAAGAGAGAATGAATACATATGGTGTGTTTGTTTTTAAACAGTAAAGTAATATTTAGAGGATGCCAGCTGGCCCCACACTGCCTACCTCATGGCTACTGATTTCAAGATTTATTATTTATTGAGTATTTATATATGTATGTATGTGTACTTGTATGACTTTATACGTGCTATGTTCATGGAGGAACATTCAGAAGCCAGAAGAGGGCACCTGGTTCCCTGGAACTGGTGTTACAGGCAGTTGTAAGTGGTAAGCAATTAAATGAGTGCCACGAAATAACCCAGATCCTCTGCAAGAACCTTAGGCGTTCTTAACTGCTGAGCCATCTCTCTGACTCTAGCTACTCATGTAAGACCCACATATGAGCCACGTGTGGCTGTATACATGTCAGCATTTAAGAGGCTGAAGACAGAGGATATTCAATCTAAGGCAAGGTGGGGCTACATAGTGAGACTGTATTGCTGTTTCCTCCATATTGAAACATTCTATTAAGGCCAGAAAATAAAACACACAAGTCTCAGGAAGCTCCTGAAAGTTACAAGATTCACAAAGCTCCTCCACAATATTACATAATCAGTAACAATCACTGGGAAGAGGAGACACCTCAACCTGCATAGAGCTGGGGATGCCGCTTTTCTGAGTTGTCAATAAACTTGAGTGGACTTTTTGGTGATGAAGTATCCTTGAGCCATACTCGCTCCTGAGGAGTTTCTCACCCACAGGCCTACCAGGAACTCCAGTAAACTCACTGCTGATAGACCTGGAGACTTGGGTGGAATAATTCTTTTGGTCTGTCACTGGTCATTACCTGGGAGTAAACAGATATTTGTTCATGTCTCACCAGGAAACAAAGACCACCTACCCCACCCTCTCTCTCTCTCACACACACACTGGAGAAAATCTGGGGATCAGCAACATGGTTTGGTAGGTAAACGTACCTGCTGTCTAACCCTGCAAGCCTGACACCCTGAATTTGATTCCTAGGCCCACCATAATGGACCTCATAAAGTTGTCCTCTGACCTCTGCCCACACATGCCTTTCAACATATGCATATAATACATAACATACTATTAACCAATAAAATAAAAAGTTTAAATTCTACAGTCATTCTATAAATAGTGCAAGTGTGTGTGTGTGTGTGTGTGTGTGTGTGTGTGTGTGTGTGTACCAGCCTGTGCATATGTGTGTACATGCCAAAATGTCACCTGCAGACCAGGGACTTAACAAAAGCCTGTGCTCCAGGGAGCCTAGAATTCTCACCTTGACAGATTATCCTTTGCTGTTCCTAGAACTTGAGACTGCTTAGAAGTGCTAATCAGTGGGCATGGACACAGCCTAGAGGCGCTCTTCAGCCTTATTAAAGGCTAAAAATTATAGACCAGAGAGATATATACTAAAGATGACTCAGGGGCCCCAGGCAAGGGTCTCTCTCCCGAGAAACAACATGGACCCAGAACAGAACAGACAAGTGAATTTGCCATCTCTGGCCTTTACTGATTAAGTGGACCCCAAGAGATACAAAGACACTTAGCTATGATTCTCATCTCTCAGGCTATGTGTCTGATGATGAGGAAACACAGAGCTACGTGATCAAATGTAAATGGATTTTAAGTAGGTTGATCTCATAGATGCTAAAAGTAAATGGTTACCACCATTGGGGGCTGTGTGGTCTTGGGTGAGTTCTTTGATCACTTTGGGCCTCAGTTTCTTCATCCATAGCATAGGTATACTGGTCCAGACTTCACCTCCAAAAGCTCTCAGATTTTTAAAAAAATATTAATTTACTTATCTGTGTGTGCCTACGTTTGTGTGTTGCTGTGTGTGTGCCTGTGTGTGTGTTGCTGTGTGTGTGCCTGTGTGTGTGTGTGTGTGTGTGTGTGTGTGTGTGTGTGTGTGTGTGTGTGTGTATGTGTGCTGGTGCCCATGGAGTCAGAAAAAGCCAGTGAAACTCTTGGAGCTGAAGTTACAGGTGTTAGTGAGCTTTCTGATGTCAGTACCATCACCCAATCTCTGGTCCTCTGGCAGAGCAATAAGTACTCTTAACTGCTGAGCTAACACTCCAGCTCTGGTTCTCAGATTTTATATATACAGATATGTGAGTGCAGTTTAAGAGTTAACAGAGCTGCTAAGGGTGGCGACTCATTTCTATCATCCCAGATCTCAGAAACTAAGACCAGGCATTGTAATTCAAAATTACAAAGCAAAACACTCTCTCAAGAAAACATGGCAGGTAAACAGGGCTGAGTGAGATGCTCATAAAGTTGTCCTCCGCGGCCACCCTGGCCTTTCTAGGATGCTCACAACAGGACAGTAGCTGGATCTTCATGAGCTGGTGTTATTTTATAGCCAAGCCCTTGCCTTGTCTTCAAGTACAAGAGACTCAGCTATCAGCCATCCTGAAGGAAGCTCACTGGGGTTGGCATGGAGAGAGGAGAGGTTGAGGGTTGTCTTCACCAGGGTTTCTATTACTTCAATGAAATACCATGACCAAAGCAATGTGGGGAGAAAAGGATTTGATTGCCTTACATTTCCATATTGCTATTTCTCACTGAAGGAAGTCAGGACAGGAACTCAAGCAGGGCAGGATCCTGGATGCAGGAGCTGATGCAGAGGTCGTGGAGGGATGCTGCTTACTGGCTTCCTCAGACTGCTTTCATATAAAACCCAGGACCACTCGTTGAGAGATGACACCACTCATAATGGGCTGGGTCCTTCCCCATCAATCACTAAATAAGAAAATGCCCTACAGCTGGGCCTTATGGAAGCATTTCCTCAACTCTTTCCTGTGGATATATGTTAAATATTAAATAAATCCTGGGATATCAGAGAGACCACACAGTCAAATCCTAGGCAGACAGCTCAGGAAATCCTTGATCCTTGAGTACAAGGATAAACAGCTGAGTCAATCACACACACCTTTAATCCCAGCACAGGGAAAGCCAGGAGTGGGATCAACATCCTTTATCCCATAACTCCAGAGACTTCTGTTTCTGTGAGTTCAAGGCTACACACTTTTAATCCTAATCTGGATGGGTTAGGGTATATAAGGGCTGTAGAAACCAGGCAGGAACAGAGATGACTGGCAGAAGTGACCAGCAGCGAGGCTGAGGAAGCTGCAAGACAGCTGGGTAAGAATTGGCTGTGGTGCTTCCTCTCTGGTATTTCAGCCTCCCCCCGATATTTGGCTGGGTCTCATTCTGCTACTATACTTTCCTCCTTTCAGATAACTCCAGCTTGTTTCTAGTAAATATAAAGGTCTCCAGTACAGGAGTGTAGCTATGGAATAACTCAGGCTTGAGCTGACTTCTCAGACTAAAGTCAGACAGACAAGGGCCACTGGTGGACCACAGCCTAATGGAGACTCCGCTGGAAGCTAAGCCATGAGGCTTCTGGGCTTTGCTTTCCCTCCCGGACCCTGGCCAGCGGAACACCCTCACTGCATCTAGCCTGTTTGCTTCTTAATAGCTTGTACACACACTGGCTCCTTTATCCCCAGGGGATGGCAGAGATCAACAGCAGAGAGAAGCTTCCAGAATCTTCTCCCAGTGGGGCCGGGGGTGGCACAACCACCTCTCCCCATAATGCTATGAATTGTGTTTATTGAACTCATATATTCTTTATGATCCCCACAGAGACATGGGTCACCTAACTGATGAGAAAACAGGACAGAGAAGTTGAGCCAGTCATCTAGTTGTATACAGCCACCGGGGTTGGAATCCTTTTATTCCTCAATCCAGATCCGGAGCTCTTAACCTCTGAACCCTCAACCCAGGCCCTGGGAGGAGCCAGAAATTGAGTCGGTGACATTACCAGGTGTGGGTGATATTACTGGATGTTGTCTTCTCTGTCAGCCTCTTAATCTTACTTTTCATGACCTCACACTTCTTCCAATGTGCAGAATGGAGCCATCTCCTTGTGTGACCTTTGACCTTACTGGACTTGATCTCCTGGTATGTCAGGGTGAGGAGACAGGAAGATGGCTGAAGCCCAGCAGGCTGGCATCCTGCATTTCCCACATGATGCTGGGTCCCCCTGAGATCCAGTATGGATGAAGAGCAGGATCCAGATGGGTCTATGGCAAGCTGGCCCTAAAGAATTCCATGGGCTTGAGTTCTAGAAACATCTAAAATTCTCACATTCATAATTAACAGCAGAATGAATAAACTGTAACAATAAACTCCAAATGTTGGAACTAGAAGTGTTAGGAATACCCGCCTTTCCTCTGGCTACACAGGAGCCACCTCTCCACACTACCAATCAAGATGTGTGGCCTTGCCTCTGAAGATCTGGCTTCATGATTCACTTACACATGACATTTCAGTAAAATGACATGTCACCATGTGTGGTAGTTTCCAGGGTGGCTCATGTGAAGCAGACTGAGCAGAAAATACCCTGACATCAATGACTGACTGGGAGCCTTCAACCCTGGAAAATAAATATCCTCCATCTTGGCAGAGAAAGGATTTCCCACCATTTCCTGCACCATACTCTAATCATTCCATGCTATTGAACTCTTCCCAGGAAATGATTGCTGGTGATAACATGTGTTTCTTAGTCCCTCTGTTTAACCTTGTGAATCTGCCCTGGTCTTCCCTGAAGTTGATATTTCTGTGTGAAACCAGCCCGCAGAGGCATCCTCATCATCTGCACTCAGTAGGAGAGAAGGAGACTGTAGGATGCTTGCTCCTAACTTTGTTTTCTTGGTTTGGGTTTGTTTATTTTTTCTTCCTCAGATATGGTCTCCTGTGTTCCAGGCTAGCCTGGAACTTGCTTTGTAGCCAAAAATAACCTTAGGCTTCTCCTCCTGCACGCTGGATTGGCAGTCATGGTCCACCATGTTGGGTGCCCAGCTTTACGCAGTGTTTGAGGATCTAAAACAGGGCTCTGCTCATGTTAGATGTTCTAGGGCACTTTGCTGTGATAAACACCATAACCAGAAGCAGGATTCATTTGGCTTACACTTCCAGGTCACAATTCATTGTGGGAAGTCAGGACAGGAACTCAGGTAGGGTTTGAAGCATGAGCAGCGGAGGACGCTGCATACTAGCCCGCTCGCTGACTCATGCTCAGCTGGCTTCCTTGGGCAGCCCAGACATAACCTGCCTGGGAAGTATTGCCCACAGTGGGTTGGGCCCTCCCACACCATCCATCAATCAAGACAGTGTCTCCCAGATATGGCTCCCACATATATCACACGCATATGGTTGTGTTTGATCTAGCAGTTGCTCAATAGTTCTTCCTCTCAGGTTGTGTCGAGCTGACAGTAAAAACTACCTCAGCACGCGAAGCACACACGACCACTGCGCCACCCCTTCAACCCCCTTATTTTTATTTCTTAAAATAAATATCTTTATTTCGGTTTTTATTAAAAACCAAAGTCTGTGAAACAAAATGTCCCATAAACTGTAAGAATACAACCTGTTAAAGTTTTTCAAAGTGGACATGTTTACGTAAAGAACTATTTGTGCTAAAGAAGAGGCTGTTATGAAAGTCTCATCCCTCAGTGCCTCCTTGGCCTTGTCCTCTCCAGAGGTGTCCCGACCTCCTGATTTTTGCTACTTAGAGACTCGGTTTACTTGGCTGTGAATTTTACGTAAATAGGATCACGTATGTAGAGTTCGTGTTGGTGGCAGTCGTATTACTGCATATGGGTGGTAGCTTTCGCTGCCATGGAGCACCCATTCTGTGACAGTGTTTATCCATTCTCCTCTTGATGGACATGTGGGAAAGCCAAGGCTGCTCCGGGCATTGTTCTCCCCATCTCTCGACAGCTGGGTTTAAACCAAGAGTGGAATCACTGAGTCAGACCATAAGCATACGCTCTGTTTAGTAGGCACCGCCAAGCCTTAATATTTGTTTTTCAAAGTCTGTCCAGAGCAGGTGTGATGACACATGCCTGTGGTCCTAACACCTGGGAAGCTGAGGCAGGAGGATCATGAGTTTAAGACCAGATTGGCTTACAAAATAAAAAAGAATGAATGGAAGAAAAAAATCTACCCAGAAGATTAGGAATGGTTTTGAGAGGGAGGCTTTGTGAGAAATGTGATCAATAATCAGGACTGTAGGACAGGGGAAAGGGAACGAGAAGCCAGGGGGTAGGACCCCGGTGAGATTTACAGACTAAAGACCAGGTGGTGATTGACGGATGACAGTAGCAGCCCAGGCTGGGCCAGCAGGAGACAGTGTGGGCCCCTGGGGAACTGGGCACAGATGACAGTCCTTACAGAACGCTGCAGTGTGGTTAAGCCTCTGGGTCTCTTCCTGGTGTTGGTTTTCATCAATGAGAAGGAGGGGAAATTATTTGTCTCACAGGGAATAAAGAGAGTACACTGAGGAGCCTGACCACACTCATACCGTGAGTGGGGTCTGTTTTCTTTGGAATCTTGTTAGTGCTCAGTCTCCTATGGAGGAGACCAAGAGTTTTAATCCTGGTCTCTGCACCAACACTGAGATTTCTGTCTGTGGCCATTAGAGAGCTGCCTGTTTCTATGGCAGTGTCAATGCTCTGGGGATCCCAGTCCCCAGGCTTGCCCTGTCCCTTCCGTTGCCTTCATGAAGCAGACTGTCAAAAGGACCACCACCACAACAAAATGACTCATAGGAAGGTTAGACTCTGACTAGAAGATAGAGCCAAAGACCAAGGCAGGATACAGCCATCAGTGGGGGAGGGCTGGCCATAAGGAAGGATGTGGGTCAGAAAGTACAGACATTAGCAGAAGGTCATGGGCTAGCCCCCTTCGGGTGATAGGCCTGGTGTCTGTATCTGTTCCTCCTCATCATGGCTCAGGCCAGGACACACTCCCATCTAGAGGATGTGACACTTGCTTTGCTGATCTCTCTGAATCTTTCCTGTTCCCATCTTTCTTCCTGTAGGACTAGCCCTAGGGCATTCTTGACACAGAGCGAGTCATCAACTCCTGTGTTCACTCAGTCAAGCCCATCTCTCCAGCACTTCTACAGACCATGTGACGCTGAATACAAACACTGCACATCCCGGGATGGTGGCATGGAACTCACTATGTAGCTCTGGCTGGCTCAGTCTTGTAGCCCTCCCCCTGCCTTGGAATCTCAAGTGCTGGAATTTCAGGTCCCAGCTAGTGTACAGACTGATCCCAGTCACTGAGATGCGTTAAGGCTGGGAGTTTCAAAGTCAAAATCAGAGGGGTGAGATACTATGTCTGTCAAACGTAAGGCTCCTTCTGCTTTGAGGGACCTTTCTGGTCATTACTCACTGAGCACGAATCTTCCTGAAAGGCCCGGATGGGCCTCTGTTAAAACTGATCCCCCAATTCTGTGGCCTAGTCCTAATCAAGGGGTGATAGCGCCACCTAGTGGAGCAGGGTGAAATGGAAAGAGGCTATTGTCCAGTTTGTCTCTCTTGGTTTACCCTATGGAGTCACCCCCACCCCTAAAGGGTATCCCCTTCCTGGAGGTACCATATTCTTATTCCAGGAGAAGATTTTAGTCCTCAGTCATTGAGTTAGGGTCTGGGTAGGTGGGTAAAATCATGCCCCAGGAGCTGTTGGCCCAAACATACATCAAGTCACCTGACAGAGGGACAGAGGTATTCTAGCTGTCACCTAAGGACACAGAAAACACCCCCTACCCACCGTGTCAGCCACTGGGTTGCTGAGAACCAGCTGGAAAAGAGCACTATCTGTGTGGGCCAGTGGGCTAGGATTACTTCTAGAATTTTCTGGAAAAGAAGGCACGTTGGCCTAAGGAGATAGTCAGTAAAGTGCCTTCCATGAGAGCATGAAGGTGTGAGTTTGCATCTCCAGTTCACACATAAAAATCTAGGTGCGTTTGTCTGTAACCGGGCATGGGGGTGAGAGTCTGAGAGGGGCGGATCCCCAAAGCTGACTAGTCACTGTCTAGTTGAGTCTGCGAGGTAAAAAAAACAAAACAAAACAACAAAAAAAAACATCGAAGGCAGTTTCCCACCATGGGATTAACAACAGTAACATCTGTAAGGGAACAGCTCACCTTCCCAGTGTTCTCATGCCTGACGCTCTTCAGAAGCAGGGAGATGCTCTTACCTCTGACCTTCACCAGAGGGTTTTGTTGGGAGGATGCTCAGAGACACATGTGCTTGGATTTTATTTTATTAGATTTATTTAAGTATGTATACAGTGTTCTGTCTGCATGTATCCCTGCAGGCCTGCAGAGGGTACCAGATCTCATTACAGATGGTTGTGAGCCACCATGTGGTTGCTGGGAATTGAACTCAGAACTTCTGGAAAAGCAGCAGCCAGTGCCCTTAACCACTGAGCCATCTCTCCAGCTCGTGCTTGGATGTAAAATGGGGACCTGGCACCCCCACTGCTAGAGCCAGCAGCTCCAAGAACTCCAGCAGCACATGACAATTCACCAACATGATCTGCCACAGGCATCAAGGTGGCGTGTCTGTGTCACAAGACTCGGGGGAGGGGGCAGACAGCCTTTGGGTGCTGAGTGGGGGCTGTGTAAATGGCTCCAGTCCCATTCCATCACCCGCCCTTCCCCACACCCACATCTCAGTGGTTCCAGGGCATCCAGGACCTTTGAGTACCTTTCTTGCTGGGCCACTCACTACCACCACAGGACTACTAATCCTCGGGACAGAAACTTACTTCCCAGAGAAGTTAAGAAACTTGCTGGACAGCCAAACAGGGGCCATCCGGGCTCTTTCAGCCCTGACCAGGAGAGATCTCCACATGTGGACAGCTTGTCACATGGGTAACATGAGCAGATAGCAGTATGGAAGAGGTCAAGATAGGCCAGAAGTCCCAGGTGACTGCTAGGTCAGCCCAAGAAGTGGGCGAGTTGGAATGGCATGGCCACATGATTGAGAAGAGTAGAGTGGCCAGTCAGGGTTAGCTTTCAAAGCGAAGACTTGGTGGCTGGAGGATGTCGGGATAAAGGGCTCTGACATCATCAGAAGGGATGGTAGACAGTGATGATCCAACAACCAGGATCAGAGAAGACTGACAAAGAGCTTGGTGTTTGTGGCAGGGCAGCAGCAGCAGTACCCTCTCTGACACAGGTTCTCAGCCTGTAAGTTGCGACACCTTTGGGGGGGTTCAAACAATCCTTTCACAGGGGTTGCTTAACACCATTGGAAAACACAGATATTTGCATTGGAATTCATAAAGAAAGTAAAATTATAGTTATGACATAGTAAAAAAAGTTATGACAACATGAGGAACTGATACAGAGGTCACAGCCATAGGAAGGTTGAGAAGCGCTGCCATGATGAAGGAAAAGAACGAACTCCACTTTTGAGTAGATGCTTTTAGTGCTGGACCTTCTGTGAGGGCAGCTGGTCCAGAGGAGTCATTGGTACTGAGGTTTAGTGAGAGCTAATGTAAAGCCTTGAAGCAGGGAAGACAAGGCTGTGACCAGATTCACATCATGGGAAGAGAAGAGGCCAGGCCTGCCTAGGGTTGACCGTATCACTCTGGACACCACTTAATGGCAAGAGGACCCGATGATAGAATCTCCTCTAGGGAGGCCTAGAGACCATGGTACTGTCTCACCAGGGAAAGATTTTGGAGTACAGAACTTTGATTTATAGCTCCATCTGTACAGTCTGTAGCACAGAGATGATAGTCTGCACCTAGACAATGCTTTACCCTTTCATAGACCTCAAGGGCAATGTCATGGCTGATCCTGGTCTTCTTGGTGGTGGTGATTCATGGAAAATAAGTTTATTTCTCACATTTCTGACAGCTGGTTCAAGGTCAAAGCAATAGCAGGTTATGTTGTGAGATGATGATGTCTGCATACTCCAGAGAAGGGGGAAACTGTTCTCACTGAGCAGGGGGAGGAAGGGGCAGCTGTAGGGGGCCTTTAGCATGGGCTGGAAGCCCACTGACAAGGGAGAAATCTTCTTGGCCTGAGTGATGGCTAATCTCAACTGCTGACTTGATGGGATCTATCTAGAATCACCTTGGAGACCACATTCTAGACATGCCTGTGAAGAATTATTTTAATTTGGTTCCTTGAGATGGGAAGACCCACCCACTGTGAGTGGCGCCATTCCCTAGGCTGGGACTCTAGATTTTAGAAAAAGGAGAACATGAGTTGAGCACAAGTATGTATTACTCTCTGCTTCCTGACCACAGCTGCAACATGATCAACTGCCCCCTACATTGTGACTTCCTAACCACAATGGATTGTCACCTTGAGCTGGAAACCAAAATAAACCCTTTTTTCCTTGAGTCACTTCTGAGTATTTCATCACAGTAATTGGAAAGCAATTGATATAGCCTATTTCTTTTTGTTCATTTGTTTGAGGTAGGGTTTCATGTAGCTCAGGATAGCCCCAAATCAGCCATGTAGCTGAGGATGATCTTGAACTCCAGATCTTCCTGCCTTTATCTTCCAAGTTCTGGCATTTCAGGTATGTACTACCATGCCAGCTTTAATGTTAAAGCAATGCTGGGGATTGTATCCATAGTTATGTGCATGCTGGACAAGCATTCTACCAAATGAACTACATCCCTGACTCCTAACCATAAGGTTTCTTCTCTTGATTGCATACTTTAGGCAACACCTGCATTTCAGCCATGGGATAGCTTGAATGTATCTCCCAAAGCTTTCGTGTGGAAAACTTGATTCAATATATATATATGAGAATTACATGCATGTCCGTATTTGTGGTGTGTGTGTGTGTGTGTGTGTGCATGCATCTGTGCTTGTTCCTGAGGGTTGGTGCAAGCATGCACATGTGGATGTCAGAGGACCCCTTTCCTCATTTGAGACAGGGTCTGTTCACTGATGCTAGGTTACCTGGTCCTTGAACTTCCAGAGAGTCTTCTGCTTCCCACCTCCCTGTAGGGAAAACCAAGAATTGCAGACAGGTGCACTGCTATATATGTGAGTTCCAGGGGTCTGAATTTAGGTCATCAGGCTTGAAATGTAGTCAACAAGCCTATTGTAGGTGGTGCCATCCTTGGGCTGGTGGCCCTGGGTTCTATAAGAAAGCAGGCTGAGCAAGCCATGGGGACCAGGTCAGTAAGCAGCACCCTCCATGGGCTCTGCATCAGCTCCTGCCTCCAGGTTCCTGCCCTGCTTGAGTTCCTGTCCTGACTTCCTAGGATGATGAACAGTGATTGATATAGGAGTGTAAGCCAAATAAGCCCTTTCCTCCCCAAATTGCTTTGGTCGGGGTGTTTCATTGCAGCAACAGAAACCCTAACTAAAACAATAACACAGTCTCAGGGATCTGCTGGAGGGGCAGTATCCAGCCAGGAATGGACAGGTTGGCACAGGGCCCAGCACATTGAATCCTAAAGGGTTTTTATCAGCAAAGCTTTGTGTATTAGTCTTGCAGCCTGGGATGTTAATTTGTTAACTTGACAAAGTAGAGTCACTTAGTGGGGACTCCCACTAACTCAAGTGATACAAAATGTCAACATATGGATTCCTAGTAGGAAATGAGTATCATATGGACCCACATTTAGCATAGGCAGGGCTGATAGATTTTCCTCTCTAGGAAGCAGTAGTTTGCTTAGTAACATGGAATCTGCATATTAGAAGTGAGTCACTTGGGTGTCTAAGGTATCAGACTGTTCTGGTTACCTTGACAACTGCTTGTCCTTCAGTGTCTCTGATTCAGCTCCTTCACCTTCAGGTCCTTTTTCCATTACCATGAGGCACTTTTCTCTTTTGAATTAGTACTTCTAAAAGTTGCATTATTAAATTGGAAAAGATTTTGTGCTGCAGAATGGCTCAGTGGTTAAGAACTGTAATGCTCTTGTAGAGGACCTGAGTTTGGTTCCCAGAATCCATGTCAAGTGGCTCACAAAAGCCAGTACCTCCTGCTCCAGGGGCCCTGGAAACTCTGGTCTCTACACACGCACACACATGCAAGCACACACGTATATACACATGTATACACATGTACACATGCACACACATACACACATGCACTTTAAAATAATAAATCTTTTTTAAAATAGAAAATTCCATTGTCTTTCTAAAAAAAAAAAAACAAGCACATGAAATACAGGGTACATTAAGCAAAGTCCATCTGTTGAAAGCTGTTTGGAGGCTGAGAGTACAGGCCGAGGTGGAGTGACCTTAACCATTTGTCTCCTGTGACAGTAAAATTGGCAAGTCTGCAATTTTCGAGATGGCTTGGCAGGTGGCAATGTAGGCAATAAGTGACCGTGCTGCCTGACCCTGAAGATGGCAGGCTGGAGACTCAGGCTGCGTTTCTGTGGTGAGGTCTTGAGAATTCTTCAATCTCTCTCATCTGGAATTTTAAGCTGTGGAGTTTAGAAGTTCAGAATCTGTGGCTCATGGCTCCTCTGAGTGCTGTGAAGAAGCGATCTGGCACAGCTTCCTCCTCGTCTTTTTGGATGGGGTCCTTGTCTCACATGGGTTTTCCTGAGTACATAGACATCCTGTCCATATTTCCCATATTTAAAAGAAAGCCAGTTGTATTGGCCCAAAAGCTCACTCACTCTTCTCTGAACTCATTATCCACAGAGTCTGTTCCCAAGGGTTATATTCTGGGGCACTGCTTTAAAGACTTTCTGTATGCTGGGTGGTCATTCCTCATAGTTCCCGAGGCTGAGAAATCCAGAATCAAGGGGTCATGGATGCTGCCTTCCTGTTGCTCATATAACGATCTTTTCAGAGTTTTTGAGACAAACTTCCTTTGTAAATCTGACTAGCCAGGAATTCATTATGCAGACCAGTCTGGCCTCAGATTTGTGATGACGGCTCTGCCTTTGCCTTATGAGTGCTGGGATTATAGGTCTGTATGCTCAGCTCAGGCTCCTTCCCGGGGCCACTGATGCCTATTGTACATTTATTACTTCTCGAGGCTTTGGCTCCTGATGTCATTAACCCAAGGGTTAGGGTTTTAACATATAAACAGGAAAGGTGCATGTTCAGATTATAGTAGGAACATAGCTCACATGCTACCAGCAGAGGCTTGGAGAGGGAAGGAGCCTGAGCAATTATCAACAATGAGCAAACAAGAAGGGTCTAGAAGCTTCGAAGAGACACAGGGGTATCATGCAGGCCAGGATCTTGGTCCCTCTTTTCATTGTTATATTCTGACGGAGGAGCTATCTGGCCTGGCTGGGTCAGGAGCTCATATAAAGATAGCAGATGGTAGGGGGGGAACGGGAAAGCCCTTAACCATGGTCCCAGAACACTGTGCCTGTGTGGAAGCATCAACACCAGCTCTACTAGTGAGGGACAGATAGAAAGGGACAAGGGAAGCCAAAGAAAAGCATGCCCAGCTCTGCCTCTAAAGTGACTGTCCCACCTGTCAGGATACTCCGTTGTGGTTCCTGGCCTGACTCCTGGAGACCTTCCACAGCTGGGAACCACAGGGTGCACAGGCATGAAAGCCCTGGCAAAGAGCCAAGAGGCCCAGGTGTTCCTGATGCCTCCAATCAAGTCCTGGGCGTGGGCCAGTGCCTTTCCCTGGGGCATTTGGAGCAGGTGCGCTCTCATCCCCTCTGGTCCAGGTGTCTGTACTGGCAGAGCATGGAGAGGACTCTGGCCTTGGCCTCCAGAGTGTGATCTCCAGGTCTTATAGCACCCTCTCCACTCCACAGGCTCCACCCCACCCTCAGGGGAGGGGGACCAAGGTCACTCCCTTCCTCGGTTTAAAAGGGAGGCAGACACAATTTTAGATGCCAGGGGAATATGCAAGGTTTAGGACTCCTCGCCAGGATGAAGAGGATCCAGCAGGCATCTTTCTGGAAACAGTGGGACCCTCTTCTACCTACAGGCTTGGGCTAGTGCCTTCACTGGTCTCAGATGAAGCCAGCACTCACTCTCAACATCCTAGAGTCCAGTGCTACACACTGCCACCCACCTCCTCTGAGCTCGGACACAAGCTGGCCCCGAAGCTCTATGTCTCACTGGCTATAGGCCTAAACCATTTCCAAAGAATCAGAGGCAAAGGTGTCAGAACTCCAAGGAGTCTCAGCTGGGAAGCGAGGCTCACGGGCAGTGGGCACTCAAACTGGGGAGCAGCACCAGGACTGTAAGCCGTTTCTATCTCCTGCTCCCAGCCCGTGACCATTTTCAAATTGTGGTCCCGACAGGTAAAAGGGAAAACACTGAGTGTCCTGACTTTTCTTTCCTTTTCTTTTCCTCCTTCCTTCCCAGATAAGGTCTTATCTAGCCCAGGAGGAGCGTGCACTCATAGCTTTGAACTCCTGCTCCCCACCCCCACCCATCTCCACCTCCCACGAACTGGACCACCATACCCGGAAAACTTGGGGATTTCTTAGAAAGATCTTTAACTGGGAACAATCTAGAAAGAATAGTACTATCTAATTTGGATCATTTTCATAAACCCTTCATATCTGGAAACTGCTGAGGACTCTCAGTCCAGATGTGCCCTGACATGCTAACTGGGTCTGCTTGAACTCCTACAGGCTACAAAGAGGAAAAGCAAGAGGAACTGACGGCAGTGTTCTCACCCGGAGCAAGCTGGCAGGGGAGTGGGTGAGGGCCCACCCAAAATGGAGGCTTTGAGATCTACAGGATCCCACCCACTTGTGAGCCTGGTGGGCTCTTTACCACAGCCCGTGTTTTATGGGTCCTCTTGACTCTAACGATAGAGACCCACACTTGCACCAAACTTTTCTAGGCTGTCTGACCATAAGATTAATCATTCCAAGAACACTGCAGTGCTAGGGGAGGGATGATATCTGACATGGAGATGTTGGGTCACTCAAAGACCAAACAGAGAGTTAGATTCTAGCAGATAGGAGCTTGGGCATCCCTGTAGAGGCTAAAACAGTGGTTCTCACCTGTGGGTTGTGACCCTCACGTGAGTCACATATCAGATATCCTGCATATCAAATATTTACATAATGATTCACTAACAGTAGCAAAATTACAGTTATGAAGTAGCAACGAAAATAATTTCATGGTTGGAGGGGTCACCATAACATGAGGAACCGTATTAAAGGGTCACAGCGTTAGGAAAGTTGGAAATCACTGCAAGAGAATCCTGCTGGTTCCCTGGGCTGAGCTGACTTGGGAGTCCTTGAGCAGCAAACTGGAAGAGTCAGCAATGACCTCTGCTCTAGGGTCTTAGTGATCCTTGTCCCTACCACTCTGAGAACCAGAGCATGCCTTGCTGGGAGGGTCAGGGCTACAGCTGTGTCCAAGCAGCCGCCAGGAAGCCTCACTCCCACCCTGACAAGTGTGGCATCAGCTCCACCCTGGTCAGGGGAGGTTAGGTTTCTGTGATGCTGGCCACAGACTCTGTTTGGGCCCCTGGAGAAGCCAAGCTTTAGCTCCACCCTGGAAATGTTGACAGGCTGACAAGGAAATCTAGGTCAGTAGTGGGTGAGGCCCTGCAGGTGTGACCCAGTGCCAGGAGAGAGAGCACCCACGCCTATGACACATGCCCACTTCCGGGTCCTCCCAGAAACCCTTTCCCTGGAAGCACTGCAATGGGGGCGAACGGGAGTCCAGGAGTCCCGGGGCTGGACGGTTCATCCCAAGTGTATTTTTGCCGTATCATGGATCCTCTGGCTCTGATTGGAGACAGTAGCGTTTCTGACCTGAGGCTCCTCAAGGAGACACACTCCAGCTTCATGCTCCAAAGCATCTCCTCAGAAGCCTGCTCTGACATTGCTGAGGCACCCCTCTGTTGTTGGGACCCCTAGTGGGAAGGACTTGGGGGGTTGTGGAATGAAGGAATAAATGCAAATATACTCTGGCAGATGTGGCCTAACTCCATTCTGAAATCTTAGACCAAAGTCTCGTGGGTACTACTGGTACAGACTCTAAGAGACAAGGGACACCCCTCAGTTGACAATGGGACACCCCTCAGTTGACAATGGGACACCCCTCAATTGACAATGGGACACCCCTCAATTGACAAAGGGACACCCCTCAATTGACAAAGGGACACCCCTCAATTGACAATGGGACACCCCTCAATTGACAAAGGGACACCCCTCAATTGACAA
>PVIH01002400.1:0-20209 GCA_004025045.1 Sigmodon hispidus | reverse complement strand
GGACACCCCTCAGTTGACTACCAAGACCCAGGTACCTAAGAAGGCTTACGGGTTCTGCTAGGACCACGAATGAAAATCCCTTTGTTACAAGTGCTCTGAAGTGATGTATTCGCTCATCTATTTTTCCTTCCTCCTCCCTCCTCCTACTCATCCTTCCTGTCATCCATCCATCCTTTCTTCCTGTGCACCTGTGTATCTGTTCTGATGTGGAGCAGGCCCTGCTGAGGTACTGAATGCGTCCTGATGTTGCTAAAGTTCTCAAGGTTAAGAAGCAGCCACCACTCTGGTCTATCTAGTTCAGCCAGCCTTCCGGGCACCACTGAACAGAGCCTTATGACACCCTCTACCAGAAATGGAAGCCTGATGAGCCATCTCACACTGGGGAAGAAAGAGGGACTGGTTTTACCCAGGACATCGCCTGGGGCTCCTTTTGGTCAACATGAATGGGTTATCTTACAAAAAGTGTTCTAAACCCAAGGAAAAGGGACAGGGAATGTGTACTAAGTTGAGTATATTATTCTCCCCATTTCACAGATGAGTAATCTAAGGCTGAGAGACAAGAGGTGTCTAGACTATCAAAATCAAGCTAGAAGCTAGCTCCCAGCCTCTAAAGGGAGAGCAAGAAGAGAAGGAAAACAGAATAGGGGAAATAGAAAGGTGAGAAGAAAAATGAACGCTCTGGGGTCCAAGCTGAAGCCTCAATGGGACCTGCTGAGGCTCCACCCACAGCCTCCTCCTGCAAACTAGATGCTGAGTTGCCATCAAGCCTCACTTTCTGCTTCAGAGTGGCTGTACTCCAGATGCTGTGTGTGCCTGCCCTCTGGTGGTCAGATCTGGAAGTGTGTCCCCACTGGTCCCAGAGCGTCTACTGGGTGTCCTTGAGTGTGAGTCAACCAGCTCTATCCTCAGTCAAAAAAGCAGCTCAGGGTCTCCAAGGAGCCCTCGGCTCCTCCTGAGTGATAGGTGTCAAGAAGGCACAATAGGGCCCACACCTGTCCAGGGAGATTGGGACTCTTAGCTGAGTCTGAGGGGAACTGGGGTGTTCTCAGAAGAAGGAAGTCTTCCTGTGTGGTCAGTCTTTCTGGGACAGCCTCAGTGCTCGGGACAAGCATATAGTTTGAGGTTGACATACTCTGTGCCTGAATATTTGAAGGTAAGACATCAAATTCACAAATTATGAAATAAATATGTCCCACTCTTCTCCCTTGACAAATATACTTTCAAAAGGGCCTAAAGGGCGAGGTTTGGATTGAGAATTTGGACTCTTGGGTGTTCAGCCCTATGCCATGATAATGAGGGCTCCGTCATGATAATGTGTTTCCTGTCTGTTTCCATCCTCACATGGTCCCACAGCCAAGGACACACACACACACACACACACACACACACACACACACACACACACACGTACATGTGGTACACACATGCAACTACCTCCTACACTTTGTACATTAGGTATGTATACAAGCTGTGTTGGCTCATCATCCATATACACTGCCCCTAGGTCAGGAAGACGGACCTTGGAAAAGCCTGTGGAAGACCTGCGGGGGGGGGGGGGGGGAGAATGAGAATTTGGGAGAATACAGTTTCTTTCCTCATGGGAAGGCCTCAGATGGGGAGATTCTGTGACAGTTTGGGTGTATTGATGACATTAAAATCCGGGGGCTAGAGATGACTCAGCGGCTAGAGCACATGTCATCTTAGTCATCTTATGGAGGACCTGGGACCAGCATCCATGTGGCAGCTCAACAGTGTCCTGTGAGTCCAGTTCTGGGGGATCGAACACCCTCTTCTGACCTCCATGGGTACCAGGCACGCATGTGGTGCATGGACAAACATGGAGGCAAAACACTCATAGGAATAAAATAATAATAGTAATAATAATAATAATAATAATAATAATAATAATAAATTTTAGCTGGGTGGTGCTGGTGAATGCCCAACAGAGGCAGAGAGATCTCTATAAATTATGGAGAAAGTTCCAGGATATCAGGGGCTACACAGAGAAACCTTGACTTGGAAGAAAACACACACACACACACACACACACAATTTTTAAAAAATGGTTGGAATCCTAATGGTTTTAGATCTTCCAATCCATGAACACAAGACATCTTCTTATTTGTTTAGGGATTTACTTAATTTCCATCAATGCTGTTTTGGGATCTTCCATGTAAAAGTCTTGCCTTTTGTGTGTGTGTGTGTGTGTGTGTGTGTGTGTGTGTGTGTGTGTGTGTGTGTGTGTACATGCAACTGGAGGTCACAGATCAGCATCAAGTAACATTCTGCAGGATGTTGATTCTGAGTCAGGATCTCTCACTGGGACCTGGACCTTGAAAGTCAGTCTTGGTTGGCTGTTCAGCAAATCCCAGGATTCCCCTTGTCTTACCTGGGCTCACCAAGAACTCATGCTTGGATTTTTATGTGGGTTCTGGGGATCAGACTTGGCATGTGTCTGTCAAGAATGTTAACTGACTGAGCTAGTTCCCCAGCCCCAAACTTTGCATCTTATATATTTTCCCTCTGTAAGTCTCAAAGGCCATCTGTGAAGTGGGTGTCATCGTGATTTTGGCCTTGCTTTATAGATAGAAAAACAGGAGCTGAGAGATAGGAGTCCTCAGTCAGTAAGTGGCAGAACGAGGAAAGGAATCTTCATCCCTCTTCCAGCTGCCATTGAGAAGCCCTGATAACAGGGTCTCACTTCCCCACTAAGTGGTTGAGAAGGTGATGGATGAGGACCGTGAGTGAGAGGCTCAGAGCCAATCAGAGCGTAGGCAGCCGTGAGTGAGAGGCTCAGAGCCAATGAGAGCGTAGGCAGCCATGAGTGAGAGGCTCAGAGCCAATGAGAGCGTAGGCAGCCGTGAGTGAGAGGCTCAGAGCCAATCAGAGCGTAGGCAGGGACAAGCAAGATAAGTGGGGAACCACTGAACCTGAACATCACGGGTGTGTGTGAGCCTTGGTGATCAATAAGACCAAATCCCAATGCCTGATGCTCTTCAACCGTTAACACAGGGGTTAGGAGAGCGAGCGGTTGGTCAAGGGCACAGGGAATAGGCTCTCTGCCCTGGCTCTTCCCTTAGAGCCTCAGTATGCCAGTTTGTAGACTCAACGGGATTGCCACATGGTGAACGCCTCCCATGGTTCCCTGTGGGCCACATCTGATCTTCACATCGAAGCTGAGACAAAGCTGCTTGCCCATGCTTGCAGATGAGGAGAGTGAAGCTGAAAGAGAATTGCCCACCGAGGGGAGGCAAAGGGCTTAGACCCTCATTACTTTCCTGGCTAGAGCACGTATCATCTATCTGGGACAGTGAAGTGGGCCAGATTCCTCAAGATGGAACTCTGGCCCCGCTGCTCCCAGCTCAGTTGCTATGGACTCTCTGAGTCTCTTCTTAGGTATCGTCCTGAGTGGAATGACTGGTCCCCAGGTCCCTTTTGCTCTGTTCTGGTTATTTTTAGCTATTTTTAATAGCCTTGCAGTGAATTTATTTTTGGCTCCTTACAGCTGTGCTATTCTGGGGGCTTATTGTACACCAGTGGTTCGCAACCTGTGGGTTGTGACCCCTTTGGGGCGTCAAATAAGCCTTTCACAGCGGTCACCTAAGACAATCAGGAAACACAGATATTTACGTTACAATTTGTAACAATAGCAAAATTATGGCTATGAAGTAGCAACAAAAATAATGTTATGGTTGGGGGGGTCATAGTAACAAGAACTGTATTAAAGGCTGGTAGCATAGGAAGGTTGGGAACCATTATAGAGAAACCATGTGGTCTCAGGCTCAGGAGAGCTAGGGAAGCCTCTACTGGAAGACGGTCTCTCTCTTCCACTCTGCAAATGATCAGGTGAGGGCGGGATTTCCCTTTGTAGGACAGAGCAGATGCCCCATGGCCCGCATGTCTTGAAAGCAGCACACTGAAGTGTCCCTCCAGCAACCTCTGTGGAAGCTCAAGCCTTTGGCAAGCCCAGACACTGGGGCAGCACCGTGGTTTTAGGTCTGACTCAGATGGCACAGGGCCTCCCAGGGTCTCAGCAGCATCCTCATCTCCCTGCTTTCCTCCAAGGCCTGGGGAAGCTGAAGGATTTCTGCAAGATCTGTGCTCCCAAAGCTTGTTTGGTTTTTGGGATTCTGTGCCCTGGGGAATTCCAACCCTGTGCGAATCTGTGCTGGTATGTGGACCTCTCTCTAGTAAGAAAACTCCCTAGGGTAGCACAAACTATTACGTTATGATAACGCTATACCGATGTGGCTGACGGATGGCGATGTGACAAAATGTGGAAGGTGGCCTAGACACTTAGATTCTTAGATTGGGCCCACATGGAGAGAGGGAGGAGAGAGGGGGCACAGAGAGAGTCAGGAGCTGAGGAACTCGTCCTCTGGCAGGGTATGAGGAAGAAAAGATAGAAAAAAAGGGAAGGGTGGAAGGTGAGAATTCTTAAACTCAGAACTCAGGGTGGGGCGGGGCAGGGCTAATTGCCATTGTCTGGTGGGGCTTCAGGGTACACAATCCTGACACAGACCTTGCAGGGCAGGCAGCAGGCACAGCCACCCAACAGTGAGGGGGTTCCCAGTCATCCACTCAGCTGCCTCTATTTCCCTTTCTGGATTCCTTGCCCTAAACTTTCACCCCGTTCCGCCCACACACTTCTTAGGCTGTTCCTTCTTGAGTAGGAACAAAGTGTAACTGTCCCCTTGGGGCAAAGAGTACCCACAGGTCCCCTTTGCCCCCCTCCTGCTGACTTGGTGCCCTGGCCTGTCAGTCACCCATACTAGAGCATTTAACATCTTTCCTCAAACCAAATCTGTTCGCTGCCACAAGGAATTTTGCTAGCAGTGGCCAAGATGCTTTTTTCTTTTTTTGATTCTTAAAAAAGCACTAATGGTTTGTTTGTTTTTAAATTAGGTACAAAGTAATGGATTTGTCTTTTATTTTATCAGTACTATTAGTGTGTGCGCATATGCACACTTGCGTGGTTGTCCATGCCACCTTGCACATATGGAGGTCAGAGGTGAGAAGTCAGAGGACAACCCCTTGGACCTGGTTTTCTCCTTTCACCTTTTTGTGGGTTCTGGGGATCAAGTGGGTCACCAGGCTTTCATCATAAGCACCTTTACCTGCTGACTCACATGTCTGAAGCTGTCCGCAAACTCTATGTGTGGACGGTGACCTTGAGTTTCTGATCCTTCAGATTTCACCCAACAAGGGCTGGGCTTACAGGCCTGTGCCCCCACACTCAGCTTTAGTCATGCTGGGAATCCAACACAACTTCATGCATGCTGGGCAAGCACTCTACCAACTGAATTGCATCCCCAGCCTTCCCTTCTTGGCCACTTACATTTTTGCTTTTTGTTTAAGTTTGAGTCACGCCATGTCCACCTGTCTCTGCCTCTAAGGTGCTGGAATTCCAGGCATGTGCCTCCAGCTCTGACCGTCATTTCTCTGTGCTAGCTATTCTCAGCTTTTGATTGAATCTTTATGTTATGTGATCAAAATAAAAGATCAACGCCCCCAAGGTTCAAAGTTAACTGAAAGCTCCAGCTGTCCTCTGAAGGGTGGTGTGATACCCTGGGGGCTTTCTCCTGGTTCTTAGGAGCCCTTCCAGTTGCAGCTGGGAAAGAGGAAATGACATCCCAGAGAAGGGCAGCAAATAGCGACAGTGTATCCAGGAGAGCCAAGCAAGCTCCTAGGCATCACTTTCTTTAGGAGAGAAAGCTTCTCACCTCCAGCCTCTGTGACTCAGGAAACAAACCAGCTTCTAGTGAGCTCCAAGGTAAGACCAGCTGTTTCTACCTGTTTGAAGTGGGCCTGGTGTTACCATGGAAACAGCTGCTAACCTTGGTAACACTGCCTCCTTGGGGCATACATATTACATCCTTTACTGCGTGTGTAGAAGGCAAAAACAATTTGGGTTTTGAGGGCTAGCATTCAGAACTGGCCCCCTTCCTCCAAATATTGCTTATTTAGACCCCAAAGGAAATGCCCTAGAAACAGTAATCCCAGTGGCTCCACAGTTGCTTGTCGACTTTATTAGTGATGCACCAATTCTGGATTTCCAAGTCCCCTGCACAGACCCTATTTCTCCGCTGCCCAATGCTTCTTTGGCGTTTCCCAGCATTGGGAACCTACAGTCTATAGGAATTAGGCAAGAGACATAGGTGGGTGAAATGGGCTGAGTGGGCAGATCAGTTGGCTCCTCTGGCTGCTAAGGCATGTCCCCAATCTTCTTGCCCTTACTTCTGTGACATTTGACACTTGAGGTTTGAGGTCTCATTTCTCTTAGCTCTTAACAGGACCCCGTTCACTTTTACCCTCTGCTCTCTGACTGCTTTTCCACGAATCATCAGCCTCGTCCATCCATGCATCCATCCTCCGTTACCCTCTGTCTCTATTCCTTATGAACTCCTAATGGTGTTGGTTCTTTGGGCTTCAGTTTCTGCATTTCCCCACCTAAAGGTGGCTAGAGCAGATCTGCTCCTTGCTACTGGGAAAACTCTGACAAGAAAAGCAAGCACAAACCCTTGTCACTGCTCCAGGAGATGAATCTCACAAGCCCAGAGGCTCAATACCACGCAGACCTACTCTCTTGTGATCCCAAAGGTCAAAGGCCTGCAGTGGGGGCCCTGGCAATGACCATGCACCACAGGGCTGTGCACAGGCGTTACAGGGAGACCTACAGACTACATGGCACTGCCCTCCCTTTCCCTTGACCCTTATGACTACAAAGAACTTCCTTGTCACAGAACAATTTCTTAACTTAAAAATCAACCATTTAACTCTTTATCCCGCCTACAGCTTTCCACCACTATTCTGGGTTCTAGGGGTCAGAGGTGGAGGATCGTTAGGGCTCTTCTCTGCTCACCACATCCTGCTGGCCAGGCCGAGACTCAATGATGATGTCAGCATCAGGCCCAAGTCTCCCAAGTTCTCATCCAGCACTCGAAACTCCAGACTTGGAGCCAGGACTACTAAAATGGGAACTTGAAACTCCAAAGGTAGCTCTGTGCCCTTAGCAATGGAGCTTCGGGGACAGAACCTCCCCATTCTCAGCTTGTCATCCTGAAGTCCTTACCCTGGTCACTCACACAGGTAAACCTTGGTGCAGGAAGAGAGAAGGGAAGTGGCTTGGTGGGCCTGGTAGCCTGGTAGCCAGGGCACATAAGATTTAGTTTTGGCTAGTTCATAAAAATTGTATCTGATAGGGGCTGGAGAGATGGCTCAGAGGTTAAGAGTACTGGTTGCTTTTCTAAAGGTTATGAGTTCAATTCCCAGCAACCATGTGGTAGCTCACAACCATCTGTACTGAGATCTGGTGCCCTCTTCTGGTGTGCAGGCAGAACACTGTATTCATAATAAATAAATCGAATTTTTTAAAAAATGTATTTTGCCACAACTCAACCTTCCTCTAGGGGTATGAGAAAGGAAGAAAGTGTGAGCAGCCCTGAGCCCCCTCCCACATCCAGCTCTGCAATCTGGGGTTAGCTGTGGACTGCTAGAGGCTCATTGCCGGGCCAGGCCTTCTGAGGCTATGTGGGAATTGTGATCTGTCCTGGGTCCCTGGTTAAAGAGAGTTCGCTGGTGCTGATGTGGCCTGAGCTAAGTCTCACAGTTTGGGACCATGACTCTCCTCTATAAAGGCCTCTTCCTGCCTGGAAGTAGGTGGGTGGGGCCGATGAGTTTTGAAGGCCCGCCCCCTTCCCTCATTCATCCCATGATCTATGGGTCTGTTGAAATAAGCTGTCAGATCCTGTGTCTGTTCATGCTGCCCCAGGAAAGTCAGTGTAAGTTCTCAAATGCTGGACAAATGGCCAACTGAGGTGCCTTTAACAGATCAAAGTGGACCTGGTTGCCAGATTCAACCGATTGGTATCCTTGGCCCCTACCTCTTACAGGGTATGGCTGGCATACTCCACCCTCTACCCTAAACGTCTCCAGCACAGAGGCTGGACTGTCCTTCCCCCAGCTGCCTTTCCCTGTATAGCCCAGCTGTTCGGTGACCTGGCCCTGTGTCTACTCTTTGCTCTTTGGGTCCTCTCTCTCCTCCTCCCTTTCTCCGCACATGGTCCAGCTCAGTCTGCTCATGTCCACTCTGGACTTTCCCAGATGTCCCTGCCTCCTGCTACGCTCTCCCTTTGGTCTATAATAAACCTTCGCCTCCACCATACCCAGGCGCAGTCATGTCCTCCTTACTTGTTTTTTATTCTGTTAGATCCTGCTGTGGGTCAAATACTGCAACTCTAATTGTGCTGCTGAGTTTATGATCCAGGCTCTTTGTCTATAAAAGCAACCATAAAAACAAACAAACAAACAGAAAGTGGTTACCTAATATATTGCTTTTTCTTTTTTCTTTTTCTGTTTTTTTTTTTTGTTTGTTTTGTTTTGTTTTGTTTTGATTTTGTTTTCTGAGACAGAGTCTCTCTGGCTGTCCTAGAACCCACTCTGTGGACCAGGCTGGCTTCAGACTCATAGATACCTACCTGCCTCTGCCTCCTGTGTGCTGAGATTATCCCCACTCAGAAGTAGTTCCTTTTTTTTTTTTAAGCTATGATCAAATACTTGACCAAAGCAACTTAAGGAGAAAGTATTTATTTTGGCTAATAGTCTGAGGGTCTATCATGGCAACAGGAACCTGAGGCAGCTGCTGGCACTGTGTCTCTAGTTAGGAAGCAAGAGAAGGGCACTGCTCACTTTTAAAGTGACTCTTTCTACACTATATTAACCAAGTCTAGAAACCTCTTCACAGATGTGCCCAGATGTGCATTTAGGTGATTCCAGATTGTGTCAAACTGATAACTCTGTCTGCGCAGCAGTGGTTCTGTTGCTGTGAAGACATCACAATTGTAGAACTCTCATGGCAGAAAGCATTTAACTGGGGGCTTGCTTAAACTTTCAGAGGTTTAGTCTGATGTGGGACATTTGTTGTACACTGTAAATGCACATTGCTCTTGTTGTTAGTAAAAAAAGCAACTGGTCAATAGCTAGTCAGGAGCAGCCTGATGGAGAGGATGCTGGGAGGAGGAGACACAGAGGGAACAAGACATGCCGCGAGACACATGGCAATACATAGATTAATAGAAATGGGTTAATTTACATTGTGAGAGCTAGTTAGTAATACGCCTGAGTTATCAGCCAAGCATTTATAATTAATATTAAGCTTCTGTGTGGTTACTTGGGAGTGGCTTGTGGGACAGAAACATCTACCTTCAACAGTTCATTATCTTCACGGTGGGGAGTATAGCAAGATGCGTGGTGATGGAGAAGTAGCTGAGAATTCACAGCCTGATTCACTGGCTAAGAGGGAGGAAGGGAAGGGAGAAGGGGGGGAGAGGGAGGGAGGGAAGGAGACAGAGCGAGCCAGAGACAAAGACAGAGACAGAGAGACAGTCACACACACACACAGAGATATTCTGGGTTTAGCATGAGCTTTTAAAACCTCAAAGCCAATCCCAGTGGCACATTTCCTCCAACAAAGCCACACCTCCTAATCCTTCTAATTCTTTCAAAGAGTTCTGCTCCCTTCTGACTAAGCATTCAAATATAGGAGCCTATGGAGACCATTCTTATTCAAACTGCCACAAATACTAACCAACTATCAAGCCTACTTTCTGGCCACTCCCTCTCCTCTGGGGAGACTACATTTGCTTGGTTGACTCTTTGGTCAACCAGAGATGGTTGCAGTCTGGGAAAGCCATCTCTCCCTGTGACATCTTTACCCATCTGACTGAGCTCAGAAAGCAAAGAGAAGGAAGAGTCAGGAAGTCAGTCAGTCCTTTATTCAAACTGTGTACTCTCCCTCTGAGCCCATTCCGTCTGGCAATGAGTGGGGATAGCATCTTGACCTGGGGGCTTTTAAGATATGCTCAAAGTCCCTCCCAGGATGGTGTGAAATTGGTCTGGACAAACTCAGTGGCCACTCCTCAGAGCAGCTGTGTGACTTTTCCTGGGAAACAAATACTTCCTCACCTCAGACAAGGTGCTGGGAGATCAAGAAAACACATCCATCCCTGGCTAGCTTGGTGAACCCGAGTTTTCTGTGGTGACTGACAGGGTTGTGGTGATCAGAGACAACCGCATTTTTGAGAGCCTCGCTCTAGCACAGTGGGCAATGAGTCAGGAAAGGACTTTACTGGAGACCATCCCCAGGCAGCTCTCCCCTCCATATAACCTTGGGGAGGGGAGGAGGAACTTCTTTGATTCAAGATAGCATAACTATAGTGGTTCTCAACCTGAGGGGCGTGACCCTCTGAAGGTCAAATGACCCTTTCACAGGGGTCACCTAAGACCATCACAAAACACAGATACTTACATTATGATTAATAACAGTAGCAAAATTACAGTGATGAAGTAGCATTAATGAAAATAACTTTATGGCTGGGGGAATCACCACAGCATAAGGAACTGCATTAAGGGGTCGCAGCATTAGGAAGGCTGAGGACCACTGCTCTGGAGGCACCAGCTACAGAGACACAGCTCAGCAAAGTCCAAGTTCCCTAGTGAGGAGGAAAAATAAAGTGTCTAAAATACACAAGTACTGCATAAAAGTCTAGATTTCCAAACCATTTCTGTGTGTCTACTCTGGTTTAGAACCAAAGAATGTTAACCAAATGTGTTATTGTACTCCTAGAATCCCAGAGCTGGTGTCAGCTGCTGAAGCCACGCCCTCCCCTGTTCCCCCTCCCCCTTCTCTGTTATCATAACCATATCTCTCTAGTATAATAATAAAGTCTTACATAGAAACAGCTTCCAAGTGTCTCTTGCCGCTTGCAGCTGCCTCCTGCCCTGTCCTCTGTGAAGTCTGTCTATTCATAGACATCGGCCGCCAGCTAACTGGGTAATTTATTATTGTATCATGCCAGATCATACATGCTCCTAACACTCAGGAGGCAGAGGCAGGCAGATCTCTGTGAGTTCAAGACTAGCTTGATTTACATAGAAAGTTCCAGGCTACCCTGGTCTACAAAGATAAATAAATAAAAGTCCACCAGCTGTCAGAGGTCAGTCTTCTGAGTAGAGCCGAGTAGAAACAGATTTTTACAAAGTTACATTGTATCAGTTACTTTCTTTCATTGCTGTGACAAAAGCCACATAATGGTGCCAGAGGTGGTGGCTTGTGAGGGAGGCAGACACAGGTGGGTCTCTGAGTTCAAAGCCAGCCTGATCTATGGAGTGAGCTCCAGAGTTCAAGGCCAGCCTGATCTATGGAGTGAGCTCCAGGACAACCAGGGCTCCACAGAGAAACCCTGTCTCAAAAATCAAAACCAAATAAAAAGAAATGATGTAATAGAGAAAGAGTTTTCTTTGTTTCAGTTTGAGGGTGTAGTCCATCCTGGTGGGGATGGCCTTAGGGCAGAAGCTGAGACATCTGGTCATCACATGACCTTATTTGGAAATATAATCACAGTAGATAAGATTAATTAAAATGAGGTCATACTTGAGTAGGGTGGACTTTATTTAATCCACTATGATAATATGTGAATATGTGTACACACACACACACACACACACACACACACACACACACACACACACAGAATGTCCAAGCAGATAACTGAGGCAGGAGAAAGGGGGAGGGCATGGAGCCTGGAAAGATAATGAAGACCTGGAGTTCTGGCCTGACCCTGCTACTTCCTGGAGCCATTAAAAATAGTACTAGGGCTGGAGAAATGGCTAACCGCTTAAGAGCATTGGCCAATTGTTATCAGAAATTTCTGGTCCAGCCTAGCCCTGAGATCCAGATCTACAGTTCCACAGCAGCTTAGTCCCAAATAAACATACAGAGGCTTATATTAATTACAAGCTGTTTGGCCTATGGTTCAGGCATTTTACTATCTCTTATACTTTAAGTTAACCCACATTTCTATTTATGTTTAGCCATGTGGCTTGGTACCTTTACTTCAGAGCAATGTTCTTCTCTCTTCCTCTGCCTCTCCAGGGCTTCTCTCCCTGACTCTGCCCTCCATCTTTACCTTTGCTTGGGTTTCCCACCTGCCCCTAAGCCCATTGGCCAAAACAGCTGCTTTATTAACCAATGACAATAAAACATATTCACAACATACAGAAAGATATCCCACATCAGCTGATCTTCCAGAAGACTTGGGTTTGATTCCTAATGCGCACATGGCAACTCACAACTGCCTATAACTCTAGTTCCAGAGGACCTCCTGCTCTGGTCTCTATGGGCACTGCGGGCAATGTGGTGCCTGGACATTCTGTTAGGATTCTGACCCACTTCCTGAAGCCCTGAGCAATGGCAATTAGCCTGGCCCGTCCGGTGTTCCCACATCAAGCTCCATTTAAGAAGGCTTCCCACCTTCAACCCCCCATCTTGTTCTTCCCTCTGCCCACTTTGACAGAGGGTGCACATGCCTCCCCCTCTGCCCCTCCCCCTCTCCCCCCTCCCCCTCCTACTTGGGCAGGAGGGGTTAGCACTGAGCATCAAGGGTATAACAAGCTTAGAGTCTGAACTGTTTCCTTGGAGACGTGCTCAGGGTGGATTCTGCAGAGTGTATAGGGCTACACTGGGTCTTAAAAAGGCTTGAGGATCACTGCAGTGATGCCATGTTACCTGGGAGATGTCTGGGGCTGGAGACAGACTCCAGGTCCAAGGAGGGACAGCAGGGACAGCCGATGGCAGTGGTCACATTTCTGTGCAAGTCTGCCTGGTCCAGGCTCCTGTAACAAACGGGGACCTTGTTCCAACATCTTAATGGTTGGCTCCCATGAGATCCATTAGAAGTCTGAGAGGAGGCATCGAAGAAGAAGGTGTGTGTGTGTGTGTGTGTGTGTGTGTGTGTGTGTGTGTGTGTTGGTATTCTGAAGAACTAGTCCATTTTTGAAAAAATTCCGGAATTCCCAAGGGGAAGTTTGGGCTTCTGTACCAGCCCCCAGTTCTCTATTCTAGTTCTCTCTAGTGCCTCCCAGAAGTTTATACACTGCTTCTCTCACAGATCTGACCCCAAGTGACAAAATTTCTATAGGCTGTGTGTCCAGTTGGGAGACCTAGTCAGAATCATGAAGACATGGATTTGCTGAATTCATTCACCAACTTCAGGAAGTGAAGGTCAAGATCCTATGAGTTCAGGGATGGGGCAGGGGGTCTTTCAAGTTATGGAGCCTGATGGCTAGTCTTGGTTATCAAATTGACTGAACCTGTAAGTGGCTATAACACAAGTGGATGGGCACTCCTGTAAGGGGTTTCTTATCAGATTTCTGAAGCAGGGAAGAGCCACCCTAAAAATGGATGCTACTCTGAGTGGTAGCCACAGTAAAGGATACGGCGCAAGGAAAGTTTGCTTTTTGCCTGCCTGTCCTCACTCCCACTGGCAAGTCCATCTGCTCTGTCGCTGCAGCATTTTCTTCCATGATTCTAAAGGCAGCTTCTTTGGGGTTCCAGTACAAACTGAAGATCAGGAGTCCTCCAGGCCTCTGTGCCATATTAGGACTGTTGAGATATCCAGCCCTTTGGAGTGAAAGACTACTGGATCCTCAGCTTCTCTGGTGGGAGATAATTACTGTTGGACCACCCAGACGGCATCCCACAGGCCAGTATAAGGACCTTCCTCTGTACAGTCTATCAGTCCTGTTCCTGTGTACATCCTAATACAAACGGACAGTAGTGTACTGACCTCTGGCCTGAGGACTAATTGGGGACAGAATGACCCTAAGGAAAGGGGCCAGGGCCTCAGAGGTTCTCAAAGAAAGGCTCCTCCAAGGACTCTTGCTCTGGCCTCTGTCCCCACTAGCTGCCTTAAGAGAAATATAGAAAGAAAAGGCAAGGTTTCTATTTTTGATGAGACACAGATGAAACGAAGGCTTTTTAAATTATTAAAATACAGAAGTAAATTATTTATTCAGGTCAGATATAAAAGCATCTCTTATTTTATGCCCATTACCCCCACTGGGGGCTGTTGCTAATGTGCTTTTCTGTGGCAAGTCATTTGTCTGCTCAGGACATTAGTGCTCTCAGCTGTAACATGAGTTTGAACCAGAATTACTAAGAGAGACCCAGCTGAAGACCCAGAGACCCTAAAAATCCAGACAAAACAGGCTTCCTCCAGAAGCATTCCAACTTGTCCCCCAGGCTTGCATAGCCTGCCCTCCCCAGGTCAGAGCACCAACTCCTCTGCACTGCCCACCAGTTCACACCTGGCGCCCTACGACACTGCCCCTGGTTCACACTTGGTTCCCCTCCACACTGTATACCAGTTCACACCTGGCTCCCCACCACACTGTCATTGGTTCACACTTGGTTCCCCTCCACACTGTACACCAGTTCACATCTGGCTCCCCACCACACTGTCATTGTTTCACACTTGGTTCCCCTCCACACTATACACCAGTTCACACCTGGCTCCCTACCTCATTGCCCTTGGTTCACACTTGGTTCCCCTCCACACTGTACACCAGTTCACACTTGGTTCCCCTCCACACTACATCAGTTCACACCTGGCTCCCCATCACAGTCATTGGTTCACACTTGGTTCCCCTTCACACTGTACACCAGTTCACACCTGGTTCCCCACCACAGTCATTGGTTCACACTTGGTTCCCATCCACACTGTACATCAGTTCACACCTGGCTCCCCACCATACTGTCATTGGTTCACACTTGGTTCCCCTCCACATTGTGCATCAGTTCACACATGGCTCCCTACCACACTGACCCTGGTTCACACTTGGTTCCCCTGCACACTGTACACCAGTTCACAGCTGGCTCCCTACTACACTGTCATTGGCTCAAACTTGGTTCCCCTCCACACTGTACACCAGTTCACAGCTGGTTCCCCAACACAGTCATTGGTTCACACTTGGTTCCCATCCACACTGTACATCAGTTCACACCTGGTTCCCCACCACACTGCCCCTGGTTCACACTTGATTCCCCTCTACACTGTGCACCAGTTCACATTTGGTGCTCCACCACACTGTCATTGGTTCACACTTGGTTCCCCTCTACACTGTGCACCAGTTCACACTTGGTGCTCCACCACACTGTCATTGGTTTACACTTGGTTCCCCTCCATACTGTGCACCAGTTCACACCTGGTTCCCTACTACACTGGATGATTCTTGAGTTCTGAACCAAATTATGTAATAATCTTTTGCATCCTCAGGACCCTCACATTATCCTGTGCATTGCCCTGGTTAGTATCTGAGTGATTGGATGACTGTGTCTAAGAAAGGTGTGTTATCCTCCTTTTCCTGGGATGGATGGGCGTTTATTTCTTTAAGACCTGGGCCCAAGAAACCTCATTAAGTTTGTACAATCACACATCCTTGGTGTTTCTTAGATTATTTCCCCTTGAGGACTCAGCTTGGGAAGGGAAGATATTAGGTTGCCATGGCAACAGATTTCTTTTCTTTTTCTCCCTCTGTCAGAGCAAACATTTCCAAGAAACCTGGAGAGACTGCCCTCAGAGCCGTGAACACCGTGTCTCCTCCCACACCACAAAGACCTTTGAGCCCACAATGGACCCTCCTGTTTCCTGAGACCTGTATGAACAGAAAGGTCTATACTTTGCCCAGTGGTTGCTTTGAGTTCCCCCACACTACACATCCACTAGCCACACCACACAACTGACCACATCACCCTGGGTCCTTCTTTTTCTCATCCTCAAGGCCCAGGGCCCTCACAGAGGCCTCTGGAGAGGCATGAGAAGGAAGAGGGTCTTTCAGAGAAGGACTCTCCAACCCCATCAACCTCAGACTCACCAGCCTGGAGAAGCTTGAGATCTGGGGTTATTGGTCCTAGGAACAAACCTCAGAGAAGCCACAGAGCTTTTCCTAGGACATACAGTGGCATATGTAGAATTCTAATCCAGCCCTGGTGATGAAACCCATTATTTTGCTTCCTTCTAGAAATGGGGTGATAGCAGAGCTCAAGTGTTGGGTGTACACAGCACCACATAGGCACCCAGAGGGCTGAAGGTCCAGCTGATGCCCATCATGGCCTATCTGTGACCTGTGGAGCCCATATTAGCCCTTTGACACTTTCAAATGGGACACAGTACTCAAAGAAGCTCTGTGGCTTTGGCCAGAATCCCGAGAGCTAAGGATGCTGGGAGCCTGCAAGCTGTGATGCTGCTGTCTCTTACAGTCCTGGATTACATGCTCAGTGTCCTGTTGAATGTAGTCAAGGTGGAAAAGAACAGCTAGGGCACACTCAAGCCAGCGTGGAAACAGGATAAACCACCCCTCCACAGCAGAGAGCCACAGTACCAGCCAGGCTCCTTGCTGGAGGAAATGGAACATGTAGGCACCCACCATGCAGTCAGGAGAGGTGGCGGGGCTCAGTGACTAAAGCAGAGACTCTGGGATCCTCCCCACCACCATGAAGACCTTTGACAAGGTGATAAGCACCATAAACTCATAGATAAGGACAGACAGCCCAGGGTTACAGCCTATAGATCTGACCACAGCTGGACCACCCCTCATCTAAGATGACTCTGAATTTGGGGAAACTAATTATTCTTTCTACACATCGGTCGAATATATGTCTTTCCATAAACAGTTTGTATCTTCAGCTTCCAAGCTCCTCTCCACCATCACTGGTGAGCTCTGCCTTGGCCCTAGCCTCAGCACAAGTGTCAGTCAGGAGAGCGGTTGCCATGGTACTGTGAGAAAGCAGACCCCTCACAGCCTGGCCGGTGGAGAGCAGCTCAGAATCTCCCAACCTTGTCTGTGCCCCCGATCCTGTATCCTAGAACACCCTGTCCCTGTCCAGAGCCATGTGCCATCTCAGAGCCTCCAACGCCCCACATCCCTTGAGATATGCGTATCTGTAGTGCTTAGCCGCCCACACACAGCACCACCTGCCTCCCAGTGCAGCATCTCCTGTTCTTATCTCCATGACAACATGTACCGCCCCTGAGCAGGACCACTGTTGCTCAGCTAACCTTGAGTCTGGGCTCCATGCTCTTTGGCTGCCCATCTGAGGAGTACGTATGTTGGGGTACACCCACACGCATGCTTAAGCCAAGATTTAGTATTCACTCCTTCTCTCTCTCTCTCTCTCTCTCTCTCTCTCTCTCTCTCTCTCTCTCTCTCACACACACACACACACACACACACACACACACAGATAGAGAGAGACAGAGAGACACAGACAGAGAGAGCGCGCATGTGGATGTGCTGCACTGGGGTATGTGTAAATGAGAACAAAGGTCTGAAAAATACCAGCCCCTCATCCAACACCCTGAGTATGAGGTGTACTTGTTCCGGGGCCCTCCAGCTATGTTTGTGCCTGCTCGGCTCGTGTGGGCTTGTACTTACCAGCATTCCTGTATCTCTGGGTTTGTAATTCAGTTTGAGCATCTGTCCATCAGTGTTTGAATCTCCAGCAGAGTGCATGAGGAGCATGTATGTCCTGCTTGTCACCGATTCAGAGACAACAACTCCTTTTCTTTGCTTGGGTACTAGGTAAAGGACTGAGGTCCAGCATGTTCTCCCAGGAAGTTGGATTAGAAGGGAGAGTCAGTGTTGTAGTCTCAATGAGCCGAGCCTCCACTTTGGTCTTCAGCATCCTTATCATTTTCTCATGACATACCACTATACCACCTGACTTCATTTTTTTTTTGTCCAAAGATGAGAGCTATAGAAAGAACCCCAGTTGAGACATAATGCAATAATGCAAAGGGACATTTAGTTATAGTTCTGTTAACAGCTGACAGCTGGCCACGTGGCTTTGTATAGATCAGTCTCCTGTTTGCAGTGATCCCTTATGAACTGTCCAGACTGACACCAAATGCCAATTGGCTGACTGTGTAATTTTTCTGATATACCTATTTCCTGACAGCTCCTTGACAACCGGATTGGGTGCATGTTACTGCCCCAGCAGAGAAGGCACACCCTCAACAGGACAGAACTATAAAGACTGGATTCACCCTGCCAGGCTGTTCTATTGGGAGACCGCTCCTCCCCATTTTCTGCTGACAGAGCCATATATCAAAAAGGAAAATGTCAAAAAGCAAAGGAGGGAAGCTGTGAGGCTGCCACGCTGGTGAGCACAATGCAGGGGGGTCTGAGATCAGGGCCTTTATCAGGGTAGGCAAGGCCTGGACTCAAGGAGCAATGGAGGACTGAGATGTCCTGGAGAGGGACAAAGGAGGCAGGATCAGCTAGGAGAAGCGCCTGGTGCAGAGATTCAGGGACCCTGAGGCCACTGTCCTACAACACAAGGAAGCTGAGCATGTGTGCTCATGAGTGTAAACTGGCATGTGTGCATGCGTGCATGCATGCGTGTGTGTGTGTGTGTGTGTGTGTGTGTGTGTGTGTTCATAAGAAAGGTGCTCGATGCCATGATTGACAGCCTGTGTCTGATATGCAGAACTCATGCAATGGGAGGAGAGAACTAACTTCTGCAGGTTCTTCTTGGACTTCTACACACACAGATGCACAAAAACATGTACACATACACACACATGCACACACATATGCACAAAAACATGTATGCATACACACATTCACACATATGCACACAAACATGTACACATACATGCACACACATGCACACACATATGCACACAAGCATGTACACATACACACACATATATACACACACATGCACACAAACATGTACACATACACACACATATATACACACACACACACATACACACATGAGGGTGTGTATGAATATGAACCTGTAAGGCCATGGTCTGGGAGAGGAGAGAAAAAAAGCTACTGAGTTGTTTAGGTGGAGACTGGAAGAGAAAAGCTATCGGGCAATGCTGAGTGAGGGTATTGGATTACTACATTCAGTATTAGATTACTATAAAAACCTGATATATCGGGCTGGAGAGATGGCTCAGAGGTTAAGAGCACTGACTGTTCTTCCAGAGGTCCTGAGTTCAATTCCCAGCAAAACCACATGGTGGCTCACAACCATCTATGATGAGGTCTGGCGACCTCTTCTGTAAAACTGTATGCATAATAAATAAATAAATAAATCAAAAAAAAAATTTAAAAAAAAAAAAAAAACCTGATATATCTGGGAGGAGGAAAAGTCAGTTGAGGAATTGTCTCTGTCAGATTGGTCTGTGTGGCATTTTCTTGACAGCTGATGGATGTGGGAAGGCCCAGCCCACTGTGGGTGGTGCTACCACCATGAAAAGTGGTCCTGATGCTACACAGGAAAGCAAACTGAGCAGCCATGGGAAAAAGGCAGCAGAGAGTGTTCCTCCACGGCCTCTGCTTCAATTCCCACCTTGAGTTTTTGTCTTGGCTTCTCTTGATGATGGACTAACCTGGAAGCCAAAGCATTTTCTTCCTGTTTGTTGCTTTTGGTCAGCCACAGGGATGTAAACTAGAACACTGGGTGTTCACAAGTGCATGGTAAAGAGTTCCTTACGGAAGAGCAGCTCACAGCCCACCTTGGTAATGTGAACTCACAGGAAGGGATTGGGACACCCACCCTGGCCCTCTATCCACAGAAATTTAACAGCCTCCATTCCATTTCCAAAGACCTGTTTTTTCCTATCACTATGACTGTAAATCACCATGGCAACTGCTTCATAATGGCGGATGCTTGGAAGGAAGCGGCCCAGCAGTAACAGCCAATCTTTCTGTTAAGATGAGTCCTGTTCAGCCAAGTCAGGGTAAGACCCCACGTAACATCTTCAGTGTGGCTGTTGAGAACAGAGCGAGGATTCTGGTGTCTCTTCTAGGCAAAGCCTGAAGCTCCCACTCAGCATAATCCTGAGTCTACTGCAGTCAGCAGGCTGAGATCTGCCTGAACAGAAATGACTGAGCGGGGCTCTGGGAGGAGGCTGGGGAGGGTTTACCCCCAGTGAACACAGCCACAAGGACAGGAGTGTTGGGATCCAACCCTGCTCCCCTGCCCTTCTGAGTCAACTGCGAATGGCATGATGGAACTGATCCTCTGGTTCTTTCCCTCAGCTCCGGCTGGCCCTTTCTTGAGCGTGTTTCATTCTCCTGGACTCAAGAGCCTGAGCCCATGGAGTTTCTTGCTGTGACTAGGAGAAAGGCACTTCTTACAAACAGACAAATTATCCTGGCTACTGTGTGGTGAGTGGAAGGCAGGCCACATAGAGCCCCTATACACCACTTCCTCAAAGTGGGTCTCTTTAGACAGTGGGTCTGTGCATGTGGTCCTTGCCATGTACCAGACCATCTGTCCAGGAAATGTTAAGAAAGAGAAAGAAAAAGAAAGAGAGAAAGGAAGGAAGGAAGGAAGGAAGGGAGAAAGGGA